>JAQGCL010000640.1:0-12264 GCA_034699605.1 Isotomiella paraminor
TTCTTAAAAAACCTCTTTTTCGTTGGTCAAACTACTCCACTCCTTCTGGAGATAGCTTCATTCTTCTTTTACATAAAAGGATTATTTAGGATCAATGTGTTATAATGATACAGACATGTGACGATGATGATTCACGTGGAGAATATAGGATGCATCTTTTAACGTCTCTCCATCCCCACGGCCCCTTGCGTCTGCCTTCTACGTGCCGGATTACTCTATATCAGATTTAAACACTATTGTTTTGTACATTCGTGACCGAAGAATCGGGTCCATCATCACACTGGTCCTTCGAGCATAAGATATAAACTGCAGGATCAAATGAGGAGACACATGGACAAATGGATTACGCAGTATAGTTTGCTTAACAATGAAAAGCTGCCTTGCTTACATTAAAATCTCTTTCAGATACAGCCGACTCTCTCACTAAGAATGGAAACTCCCTCACGCAGTCAGTGTGAAACGGACAAGACAAAAAAGCAAACTTACAATGGAACCTTCAATATTTCAGGCCTTTCCTTCAGACATTTCCCAGTCTTAAGTACTAAAATATAATACCGTATTGGCGTCTGCTTTGTCACATAATCTGAAAAAAGTCGATTTACAAAGATACTAAAATATTCAATTTCAGTACTTGGGAAATCCATGTCGCAACTAATGGTCGGATGGTTGGTGTGCTTTGTCACGTGACCGTTGCCCGGTGGTTTGGTGGCTTGTCTTTTAATCTCAATTGTTTTTTCACATTCCCATACAACTTTCAATACAATTGTACAAAAGGGATACAACAAATAGTAGTAATTTGAGCACAATGGAGATTGTCAATTGATAATTGTGAAAAATTAGGTCATTCGCATCTCCGATTTCTAAGCGTTGTGGAGCTCTTCGTATGTTCCCCTGGTCATCAAAACTTTCTAAATTCCGTTCCATATTGAACTATTAATCATGTATACAAACCTTATATTAGCTCCTTTACTACTGGTCTGGTCCGTGTCCCTTGCGTCTGCATGCTGCACTAAGAAATGCATTAACCAAGTTCCTGATGCCTCTTCCAACCACGTCGCATTCCAACTCAAATCCCATTGGTTAGAAGTCAAAGTAGGTTCGACTTGGGTGGAGACACTGGCCACAGGAACGCACGTAATGAAGTTATGCTTAAACCAAACGGGTCCAACGAAGGACTCCTTCATAATCACCAACATGACCGTGACTGCAATGACTGGATCACCAACTATATCGAAGTATGGCAGACATCTGGAAGGCGCCATCACATCTTCTATAGAAAAAGAGCACTTGAGTCCTCACAGCACATCTCATGAAAATTCCAAACTTGAATACCAATTGCAGTACAAGGGTTGCAACGATTCCATGATAATTGGCACGGACACTTTTGCCGATTCACAGAAAGAAGTTACATCATTGTGTGTGCAGGTCACCCGTAAGGAAGCCACGAAAAGCTTCGTTAAGCTTGTCAAAACACATAGATGCGACTCTAAATATGTCGCCCAGTGCGGCGAAAAACTTGACAATAAAATGGAAGTGGTAGCCGCATCGAATCAGACTACGGCCGATCTTATAACCCAGTGGGATACCTGGTACTGCTGGAAACCCGACACCTGTGCTGCCGACTTCATTCCTTTTTGGTTCCTTGTCGACTACACTAAATATCAGGTATGGCAGCTTTCCATGATAATCCTCATCTATTGTTTGGTTTTACAGGTCGATGCCATCAATGGAATTAGTTTTGGAAAAACGGGCCAGGCTGGGGACGAGAAGATTTGGAGCGAAAAAAATATGAAGGCACCAGATAATCAATACTGGATGCACATGGATAGGAGTGGAGGCCCAAGATTGACGGAAGTTTATCTGGTTTTGGTTCATGTGTCCGCCAAAGATGAAAATCAAATCAAAGTTCACTGGCTGTTCCAACGAAATAGAAGGCAATATCATAAAGGATTCTGGCAACCCGTACACTTGGAAAAAGTGGTTATGTTGGCATTCCGAATAACTTGTGTTATCCCCGTATTTGGGTTTCTTGTGGTTCGAAATAAATAGAAATGATGGGTTAGAAACCGTTTTGTAAAATTACGTTTGGCTTTTGTCAGACATTAGATCCCGTTGATGCGTGCTATCAATTATTACACATGGGTCTCCTTAGTTCCAGCATTCGCTACACTGCAAACAACGGCGATAAAATTGCCTCCTTGGTTAAGCCGGTCATGGTGTTTTCATTTCAAGTTCATTATTCATTCTATGTCCTCTCTCAAATAGCGAATCGAGCTCCGTAAAAAACAAAGCGGCATTTCACACATCTGAAAGGATTGGAAGAGTAGGAATTGATAGGAAGTCCACACGGATTCATGTGCTCCTTGTACGACATTGGCTATCACACGTATAATCGAGAAGGTTGTCAGACTGTTGCCAAAGGGATACAATTCCGAAACCCATTGCGCCAAGCAACCGTAAACCACTTGTTTCCAGCTGTTAGTACACTTTCAGATTGTTTTTGTACGAAGCGACATTAGGGAGGGTATTCTCAAAGTCGGAAACGTCTCCTTTGGGAACGTCACCATGGCTGCGGTCCTCCTACAAATACTCTACCAAATTAGAGATTTATCCCGTGTACAAAATGTCTTGAATGGATGCCAAATGGGTATACTTGCCCCTTATGATCAGGCCGCAAGTGCGGTCGTTCTCAAACCCAAATTGAAAGAACACTACTGACATCACTATGGCAGCGTACAAAGGGCCTCGAAGAACATCCTTGTCACAGTCTTGTCTAAGCAACGCTTTTACAAAGCACATGATCGAATTGAGGGCAATTTTGCCCAGTGCCCTGGGATTCTGGAGGACAAGGCGTAAAATATTGAATGCCCTGTTCTTTGAATGGACAGGTAGCTTGGTTTTGGCACAATGGTAGCAGTAGGTATGGAATCTCATTACGGCGATTCTGATCCCTACCATTTTTACTGCAATTCGTACTATCATCAGAAAGATCGTGTGCAACGATTGGAAATCATGATTTGACGTAATCCTTGAGTCTGCCACAGTCAAACACGTGTTATGTCGATTTGACCACCGCTGCCCGTCTGTGCTGTAAGTGAAGTAATGTTAGTGAAGTAAACCCGTGCAGGCCCCACGATATCACATTTGGTACACACTTGGAGTCAACAGACTTCAATAACTTGTGGCTTGGATTTTTTTCAACAATCAAGTTTCATGACGCTAGCTATAAAATAAATGCATGATGCTAGTGAAGTTTAAATTTTAATGCCGTAGTTCCGGCACACTATTACTTAGTCGTCCGGGATGACGATGAATAAATTCGACGAAATAAAACTTTGAAAACTATTAAAATAGCGGTGGTTGGAAGAAATACTTCGTTGTGGGAATTATGGCATAGACAATCTTTCAGTGATTTTCTCCGAGACGGTGGTCGTTAGGAGCTGCGAGTCTTGGCAATGTACTACTACGTTAAATGGCTTTGGCTGCTCTCAGCAAATCACATCAGCTACGGTCAAGGAATGCATACATGCAAATGTATTCTTACGCTTTGGCCCTTACGTTTAAATACATAGCTTTGTTCTAATCTATTATGGATTACAGCAACGCTATTCAGGCCATCCAATAATTTGATCGTCAATGGAGGTGCAATAAATTCTACGATCAGTGTGACCGGAAGGTTCACATCACAATTAACATCCATATAACCTACACATCATTTGTGAATACGTTGCTTCTATTCGTCCGGTGGGTTCGTATGATAAGCAAAAGAAAAGTCCCCTGAAGGGTTGTCAGCACTGAAGTAAACTATGATGAATCCGACATCGTCATGTGCATCGTGGAGCGAGTTGTCTGATATGCCACAAAACCTAAAAGTGGGATAAGCAAAGATGAAAACCAGCATTCAAGGTTTGGTTTTCCTTTAGGCATGTTTTACCCACCTGTCGGCATGATCGGTGTTCAACAACAAAGACCGGGACCCAATTTTCCATATCCTAAGGTTGTCACAGGCACAGCGATTGCAGTTTTGTAAGTTTAGGGTTCTCAGCACGAAGATGACCTCTCCTCCGTTGGGCACTAAGGGTAGAATGACAAAACTTTGATAGTCAGAAGTTCTCCTGTTAACGTGGGTGATGCTTTGAAGAGGATTGGCCAAATCTGTATGTGTAAATGCGTAGCCGTTCCACCCTTCGGGGCTACCAGTTCCCAAGAAAGAGAGGGTGAACTTTGGACGGCTTGTCCCATTACCCAGGATGACTAACTCCACGAATACGACGGGCATGTAAAAGCTATGAGTAGTGCCTTCACTTCCTGCAGACCTGTTCAACAGAACAGACATAAAAATTGCATGAAATTGTCTATCTCTCCTCACAATTCTTTTTGATTTAAAGACGCGCTGGATCCATCGTATCGGTACCATAGCATCGAATGCATTGGTATCAGTCGTATTTTAGACCCAGAAGCCAGGAAATTTTCCTTGACGAGTGTGATGTTGACGTTTTGGTAGTTTCCGGCTCGGAGTGTCCAAAGACAGGTCTGCCCTTGTGGTAAAGTGTAAGGAGCTTCGAGCTCCAGTAATCCGTTGGATTCCCCATCGATAACACCACCACAACGCAACGGTACTTTCTGCAATTTGGGAGTGCAAACAATGGTTTTACGTCGTCTGCTCAAGACCGTGGGGTGCCAACTGCCCAAGATTGTTTGAATTAAGAAGGACGCGTCATCTTACCTGAAATTCTGGCCTTGGGGTCGGTAATTCTGCAGATCCTACTCCTGGGCTGCTGGAGTAGGTCGACGTTGTGGGCGTGCTGGGACATGTGGGGTAAATGATTTGAGGGGGCAGACTTGTGCAGGTCGGACAAGACGCGCAGCTAGTGAGCGTGGTAGACGCAGATGTCGTTTGTTGCCACACGTTGCCAGACGGCGGTACATGAACGTTATTCACACCGTTTTCCGAACACAGTCTCGCCTGCTTATGGGGAACGGACAGAAGCATCCGTGCCACTTCTGCCGCTTCCTTAACAACAATCCGCATTCCCGACAGCTGGTGCCAGTCGATGTGGCAGTGAAGCGGCCACACACCAGGGTTATCTGCCACGAAACGAATTACAGCGTATGATTGCTCCTTCACCACAATAGTGTCTCTCTTGATGGGGGATTTGGGTGGCTTATGAGTCCTACTGGCATTGTAAATCCCTGAACCAGAGGCAACGGGCCAAAAGTGGTGACCATGTAGATGGATAGGGTGGGGGCCACGTGGCAAATTGTTAACCACAAAGTCAACCACTTGACCATACTCCACCTCAATGAACGGTGTTGTAGAAGGAAACATTTCGTCGTCCAACATTCGCATCAACAGTGGTTTTCTGCCTGGTGGCATGATGAAAGAGACTCCATTAAACGCCCCACGTCGCACTCCGTTTGTCATATCAACGAAGTCAAGATCCAGGACGTGGACAACGTCCGATTTTGGTGGAGGAGCCATCGTTTTCTTTGCCTTCACGGAGGAACTGGAAAGATAGGTGGTGTCACTTGGAATTCTGGGGACTGTCATTGTATACGGAAAGGCCTCAAAGCGTGGTACCACTTCCGTCACATTCTTTCCCCCTGATACATTTCGAATTACCCGAAGAGGTTCCCCTAACGGTGTGGAAAAAGGCACGTAGCGGATGAGCCCAACGATTGTTTTCACGATGCCATCAGTTTTGGGGTTTATGTTTGCACGGTTCTCCGGAAGGTACATGAATTCAGTCCGGATGTTTGCAAGGATGAAGTACTCAGATTTGTCCACGTCGCCAAGTTGTTCAAGGAGCAGAGAGTACCGCTGTCCGGCTCCAAGGAACACTCCGTTGGTCACCGTTCGATTGTTGCTTTCTATTCCATCAACCTCCATCACTTTTAGTCTATGGCCTTCTATGGTCACATTGTAAGTGGCGTAGCCTCCAACATTTGCAAGTCGGACTTTGTTGACTTCACTGCGTCTCAGGCTGAAGACGGGATACTTTTGCTCCCGTGTGTCGCAAGGCAGGTTGGTATGCCGGCAGTCGAACCTTCCCACGCCGTTCATAAGCCCTGAGTTCGGAAATGGTGGGGCACCATGACTGTCTGGAGAAAGATGCCATGCCTACAAGCATAAAACCTGAAGGTTAAAAATCAGTATTTAAACGACAATTGTCGTACATCATTGTCGTGAGCACTGTTGTGATACCATTCCTGAAGTGCAATGTTAAACTCGGTGTCAAAGTAAACCTCATCTCTAAGGTTGTGAACGATAAGCAGTCCCCACAAGCCTTCGGTATACTGGCTTCCAACGTGTGAGTGGTACCTGCATTTGTCAAGCATTGGTGTCAGTCAGCTGACAAAGAAACTTTCAGGTGTTTACCAATAAGTGCCAGTGTGTTGAACGGGGAATCGGTACACCTGACTGCTACCTGATATGATGGGACATTGTGAGACATATGCAGGACCATCTTCGAAGGGTGTGGTGGCTTGTGTAATTCCATGCCAGTGGATCGTAGTGGTTTGATTGTCCGCAATCCTGTTGTTCACAGTGACTTCCACAATGTCACCTGGAAGAGCATGAATAGTGGGCCCTGGAAATTTTCCATTGATTCCAAGAATGTGACTGACACGAACACCATCGGGACTACCGGTTATGTAACCCACGTCGAAAGTGTACTTCAAAACGGTCATCAACTTGGAATCAGCTGTTGAGCCTGAGTATGTACATAACTGTGAGTTATACAGTGCAGGGCAAAAAACAGTATACTCTCGCCTGTACAAATTTGTAGGTAATGTTTGGCGTTTTTACAATCCGAGTTTCTACAAGCACAATCGAGTTTTTGTTGGATCCAATTTCTGTAGAACATTAGCTCCGTGTACACTGCAGGATTCTGTTTACCACCTACGTTTCCATACTCAAACATGTTGAGTCCACATAATTTTTGCTCCCTTTCCCCGCAAAGTACGGGACCTCCAGGGTACCCTGCATCAAGCAATCTCATACATTTTAAGAAATGGAGACACTTCAACAATTACCTTTACAGATGAACTCTTCTGCATTGATTGGTGAACACCTTAGCTCATCTAAAATTCGTCGAGGCTGCGTTTGATTAATCGAGTTGCGATGTCGCCGGGGCATGCCAAGAACTTCGGATTCAACGCCGTACTGAAGAAGGCCCCACCCGTAGGCAGTGGTCAGACCTGCAAATAAACTGTTTCGAAAAGTCCTAATTATTTTAAAATATGGTATCCCTCGCCACCTGGAGCCTCCCTTCTGCTTTGCACCATGTCCACAATGAGCGGGTATGGTGGTACGCTAGGCAAGAACAAAAGTCCAATATCGTGACGATGCACCCTCTGTCGATACAACTCGTGTGGCACGGCGACGTGCTCAATGGCCTTGAGTTCCCAATTCACACTTCCCCAAGAGAGTGTGATATCGTCCAAATCCACCTTTACAAGACATTGTGCCGCAGTCAGGATGACGTACGGGGTAATGAAGGACCCTTGGCAAAAGGTGACTCCAGTCCCAGTTTGGACAAAGTCCACGAGATAGGGCGTGGATGTAATGGACATTTCAGAATTGTGTGTGACAAATTATTACAATAAGTTGCTTAATAGACAACTGCTTAATTCCATTTAAGAGGTAGCTGCACAAATAAGTTGTATGCGGCATTGATGGGTTGAGCAATAGGTCACCAGAGTTGAACTTAGCTGATAACAATTTGTCTTACTGTTTAAGTTAGAGCTAGTAATATGCAGAAGTCACATTTAGCTCAGAGGTTTTGCAATACTAGTTTGAGTAGCAATCGACTGTTATATTGCGATCTAAAATCAAATTCGTAGATGACCTCGCTGAGATAAAGGATGCCATACATTCGTGACGATATAACTTAAATAATTAAAACAACAATCCACGTATAAACGACATCCTTTACCCCCTGTGTTACCGGCTGCGTTAAAGGATTGGTTAATGCCCCCTCTCTTTCACTACATGACTCCTCCAGCCACCATATCCACAACTGCATTTTGGTAGTAACTCTCGAACAAAGTGTCCAGGTAGTCTCCTCCTTGTAATCTTTTGCGGCTTATTGTCGTGTTGCTACGCAGGGCAAGTCCAATACCTAGAAATGTTCTTCTTTTTGTGCAACACGATTCATGAATGGGAATTTCTAAACGATTTGCATGACGATGAGGCTAGATCCCTGAACCGATGTCGTTCAGGCAAGTCTAATTGGGGCAAATCATTTATTGTTTGTTTACTTCATACAACCCCTGGATGTACTCGTATGCTACTTTTCAAATGAACGACGGCGATTGCATACGTTCGATAGTTGCTCATTACTTCGTCTCTGAAAATTTGGTTCCTATTGGATAGGTGCACTTTATTTGCTTCAATATTCCTTTTCATCTGCTGCAAGTACTATTCACAAACCGCTCCATGTGGTCCAGTCAATCAAATTATGTAAAAGGATTAAGCTGGTCAGTTTTTGTTTACAAAACGTTTCAGCAATAAGATTTTTTCTAAAAAATTCTACCTCGATTAAGTTAAGTTCTGTCAACTTTCAGTATCTATCGGAATTCGTTGTTTTTCTACCATAATTCAAGTTCACTAACGCAGCTCTATTATCGTCTATTTTGGAATAATGTGTGTTCTTTGATAGGTTTCTTAGGGAAGCATAAAATATCCGTTGCCGTTGTTTTGCCCTTTAAAACATTCGTGGTTCGGATCCATTTATACACGGCTTCTTTGAAATCAACTGAAAAATGCAAACATGACAAGGTATACGACTTTGGACGAGTCAGTCAAGCATTGGTCCCTGCATAACTGCAATACTGTGAAGCTGTTTTAGCTTATATGGGTTAGGAATGTTTATGTAAATTTAGACTTGTCTAACTGACTGGAAACTTAGTTCAAGAAGTCGATCTCGTCAATTATGAAAATTAGATTTTGGGGAAATTTCGCTTTTTTCTACAAAGCGCGGGCAGGTATTGATCTGAAATTATCCTGACCCCTTGAAGCTAATTGGAAATCGAAGCTTGCAGGTCGTCAAAGTTAGAATAGTCGGTACTATCTGACGGTCACAGCTACTGCGTTTTTACAAAATTGTAGATACTTTAGACAAGTCGATCTAAGGTTTCGATTAGATTTTCAAGAAGTTCCGCTTTATTCCACACATTGTCGAAAGGTATTGTCCTTCTATTTTTCTAAAAACTTAAAGTTGTTAGCGCCAGTCTTGGAATGGGTTTACAATACTTATGTAAATTGAGACTTCTATAACTCACTGGAAACTTTAGTTCATCAATTATGAAAATTAGATTTTGAAGAAACTCCGCATTGTTCTACACAGTGCCGAAATGTATTGTTCTAATATCATCTAAAACGCTTGCAGTTAGAAACGACAGACGTGGACAGGACAGTGTTATCGTACGGTAACTGCTACTGCGTTCTTCTAAAGTCGTCGATATTTGAGACCCTTTCCGATAAATCTAACCATGGATGAGGCACTATGCGAATCTCTATGGTTACTGGAACGAACACACAGGTGGATGTGGCCATTTCCTTTTTCCTACTCAAGTCAGCACCGGGCCTTCGTTCACCGCAAGCTGTCAGTGGAATTGACACCATGGGCATTAGTTGTTTTCGTGTCAATTCCTGCACTTCCCCTTGGGTGCTCCCTTCTCCTTCTCTACTGTGGACTAAGGCTGGGTTACCCTGTTCCCCTAAGCGTGTTTGGGTTTTCCATTATCGTCTCTGCAGGTTGTCTATTTTGTATTTTGATAGAAACCGGATGCCTCTTCTATGGTGAGAAACTACAACTTGAGGTTGCTGGCTTGGACCGATGCAGAAGGAGTTGTGAATCAGGTAATCAGGTAACCATACTTTGGAGTTGCAGTTATGAAAATTGTTTTTCAAATCCACAGATGTCGTGCACAACAGACAGAAAAGGGGACCCATAGTCGACTATTTCATGCGGACCACGATATGGCTATCTGCAGCATATCCATTCTTGTTGATGGTCTTTTTTGCCCTACTCGGAAGACTTGACCCTGTAGCTGCCTTGTCAAAACACATTCTGCTCCAAGACCCCTTCACCTATGTCATTTGGCTCGCTCATTTCTGCCAATTCTTTCCTTGTGCCCAGATCTGCGCCACATTCATGACAGTTACGCTCGGGATCACCCTAGCCCTGCAAGTTTTAGAATCTGTGACGGCTTTGAGTTCGTCTTCAGTCAAAATGTTATTGAGTTCAGACCATGCTGACAAGAAAAGGCGGAAGTATGCCCAGTTGCAAATATTGTTAAATATTTACGACTCTGTAATATCGACACCGGCGTTTTGCCTGGAAGCTGTTGGGTTTACGTTAGAAGTTTTTGGGATCTGTATGCTCATCAAACTAAGACATGTTGTTCCCCGACCCCTTTGGGTCGCTGGTCTATGTCTGCTCATCCTGATCGGCCACATCATAGTGACACTGTTTCCGTTAGGAACGGATATATTCGACGTGTCACAGGAGTTGGTCTTGAGGCACAGAAGAACTATTGTTCACAAGGTGAGTGATTCGGAAAGACGTTATCTGATCAGGCTCGTCAGAACCGTACATCCATTACGCGTTTATGGGGGAATACTGGATGTGGCTCATTTCTAGTCACCAGAAAGCAGTTTGTTTTAGTTACTATAAATTGATTGTAGATTATACGATTACAGTGTTACTCTCAGGACCTGTAATATTGACAAAAGTGTTGGGGGGAACGCATGTGCTTATTTAGTGTAATTAAAATGTATTGACGATCACGAAGTACCCTGTGGAGAGAGTTGATTTCGTGGGCCCATGTTCTTCGGGTTGTTCAGAATAAGTCTACACGTTGAATTTCCAAACCACTCTTGTAATTGTTCTGACTTTGCGAAACCAAGCCAAACCTATCCCACTCTACCATTATTTGCGTTGCATTGCAAACCGCAGTGTTGAATTGTGTCACGCGGACTCCAGAGGCACAGACGTTGATTTGGATTATTCAATCAGAAAAAACGTTGAGGATGCAGATATCGCAAATACATAGACGGCGTAGCATAACTACGTTGAACCTAAATAACTGGGTCGCATATGCCAACTGCATAAATACCATCGAAAGCGAAGACGACGATGGATCTCCTCAAGCTATTGTTGCACAAAAGCGTTGCCTAGCTTCGGAAAGTCACATATTTGCGGAACCCTCTGCAGTATATAACTGTTTGGCCTCCTTTGGGGTTCATCACAAGTTTACAAACCTGCAGTCATGACAACCTTGTTGGCAACAATACTTCTAATTGTATCCGCCGCGGGCACCACTTCGTCCATTGCCCCCAGACATTTGATAATGTCGCGAGGGCCTCCAGTGGGGACGAACAATACAGTCGATTCCGCAGCATCACCTCGGTGGCAAGGGTTTTCATCCGGCGTGTCCTTTTATCGATATGAAAATTGCGGCTGGGGCCCGATACCCTACTGGGGAGGAACTACTGAAATTGCAATCACTATCTACATACGGCAAGGGCAGTGTGACAACCTGGAACATTCCTACTCAAAGTGGGAGCTTGCTGTCCAACCGAATGGGAATTGCGTTGAGTTGTACGGCGAAGCGGACTGCGTTGGAAAAGGGCCGGAAGTATTCGGCTATGATTGTGAGTCCACGCGACAGTTGGGGCTAAGGCCAGTCAAGTCGTTTAAAAATGTAAAATGCTAGTACCCTTTTCGTGAGTCCGCGGAAAAATAAATAACGAAATGAAATGGGCAAATAGACATCCACAAAGTAAACCCTACCACACGGATTAACCGAACATTTGGTAACCAGGGTGATCAACTATGAGCCACGTCGGTTATCCATTGATCGCTCTGAATTAGTGTGTTTCAAAGCGTCTTTTTTGCTTAGAAGTTGCGAATGTCTATGTCAATTGCGACTTTTGTAAGTCACTGGAAAAGTCGATTTCATCAATTATGGAAATTAGATATTCGAGAAAATACATTTGACAATGTTGTGCATAACGATATTTCTGGAGTTACTCTGGCAAGTCGGTTTGAAGTTATAAATCTCTGCTTGAAATAGCCTTATGAAAGGGTCACAATTATTGCATTCTGTCAGCGTTGCGTATCATTGAGAACCCTTCAAATACATCCCACCATGGATGAAGCACTTTGCGAATCTTTGAAGTTAATGGAACGTACGCATAGCTGGATGTGGCAACTTCCCTTTTTCTACTCAAGTCAGAAACGGGCTTTTATTCAC
>JAQGCL010000641.1:0-12230 GCA_034699605.1 Isotomiella paraminor
AAACTAGCTCAAATCCAAGCCATCCTCACCCAACAAGAGTCCTTGGAAGCAGGGATGAGCGAGATTTCCGAGTGGTGCACGAGTGCAGAGCTCCTCATGAACTCCCACGTCCTGTCCGGAGGCCCACAAAATGCTCAACAACTCTTAGACAAGCATAGAGTAATGGATATTCATTATATTGATAAACATTTGCACATTTTGTTTTACATTATTTTCATTCCAGCAATTCTTTGCCAAAACCCTGCATTTCAAAACGATGCTGGAGGGGAAGAGCAAAGTTGTGGGAGGGATACTTCGGACGGAGCGTGGCCCCCATGTGGACCACCTAGCTCAGAACATGGCCCTCCTATCTGACCAATTCAAGAGGGTGGAGGCAGGGGCGGCAGGTTGGGAGTCAAAGTTGTCTGAGGCCATTCGCTGTTGGCGGAATTTCAACGAGAGTCGACAAACTGTGTTGGACTGGATGAACACGGCAGAAAAATTGCTCCAGGAGAGGAATCTAGACTCGACTCAGACTGTGGAAGCGCATAAGGTAAAGGGATAAAGGGATTAGTTACTATTTTATGATAGAAGCACTAATTTTACTCCACAGGCTTACTTTGACCAAATAAACGACCGTCCTCTACGCTCAATGATGCAAGCCAGTAAGGATCTACAGGCCCTAGTGTCCCCAGAAGAAATGGAGCACATCAATAAAACAATTCTTCAGTTGCAAGCTAAATGGACGGTAATTTGTTCATTTTTTGATCCCAAGTGAATTAAAAGTGCTTTGTTTCTCTCTGCAGAAAATAATGGCTGCAGCCCCAATTCATTTGGCAAAGCTGGAATTCCGCTTGGAAGAAGATGCCCTAGCCTCCCTCCTCAAGGAGATGGATCGGGAGATGGCAAATGAGCATCAAATGCTGAATAGAAAGGATGATTCTTCCGTCGTGTTTTCCCGTCACATTGTGAGTGGTTTAGAAAGCAATGGTTTGGACCAATTTAACCTTGTACCCTTTCTCCATATAGACCTTCTTTGACAAAGGAAAAGCCTCCCCAGACGCAAAGGCTTGCCTCGAGAAACTCTCCCTCATGGAAAGCCGGTACACCCTCAAACATCCTGAGGACTCTAGTCTGAAGGAGCAGTTGCTCCAAGCGAAGGCAGCCTCACAAACCATTTTCGAGAGAGTAGGCCATCTAAGGATCCTGCTTGAGGAAATCCCTGCCCAGATGAACGCCTACAGGGCCAAGTATGAGGAAGTCGCTGTGTGGATGGACTCTGTGGATGTGGCCCTGAGTACTATTCTAGTCGCCTGCAATGACGTGGCTCAGTTTGAGGCTGAGAAGGCTAAATTTGTGGTAAGTTGTAAGGTCTGGGGTAAAAATATCAATAAATTAGCGAGCTTCCTTGAAATACAGTAGTTTTTTTCTTTGATTGCAATGCAGCTCGTAGATTTGAGGGTATGTATCATGTTTAGTCAATTAGACTTGTTGCATTGTTGTATTTTGAGCATTGAATTTTTTTTATTCTCATAGGAAATTTGTCGAGAAGTCGACCGACGACGGGAGGACATGAAGCAATTGGTTCAAATGCTGGACACCCTTGTCTCCCGACGTGCGGATGAGGAGGCGCTCAAAGAGCAAGACCAACTCGAGCAATTGATCACCCGCTACAAGAATCTGGTCCCAACCATCGAAGCCACCATGATAAAAACCGACGTTTACTCCCGATGCTACTGCTATCGACAGGAGACTCATCGAGTTGTGTCCGCGTTGGGAAAAGTGGATGACGCAAATGCACCTGATATTCAACCCTCATCCTTGGAAGAGGTTCAGCACCTTATTGGGCAGCAGCAAAATGTTTTGAAGCATTTAGAGGGTAAAAACACAAACTTTCGAAGCCTTTTGAGTTTACATTTGCGAATTCTTTCTTACAGGGCAACGAACCACGATTGTGAGTCTCCTCCAGAAGGGAAAAGAGCTTTCAAAAGACCCCCACGCCCCTCCCTTCGTCCCGGACGACGTTGCCCTCCTTGACAAGACGTGGAACGGGACGTATGCGGCCGCCAACGAGAGGCTGAAGCAACTCAAGGGAATTGCGAAAGTTTGGACGGAGTATCAATCCCAGAGAGACGACATCCTCGCCCTCCTGGGGCAAGCGGAAACCGAGCTCAAAAAGATCGTTCCTCGACACGACGCGAAGCAAGTCGCTTTGGACCTGAGGGCCAAGCAGGACATGAGCGTCTCCCTTCGAGAGGCCACGGAAAACATGTTGAAGCGCCTTCGAGAGTTGGCACAAAGCTTGGGAACCACCTGCACATCTCCGAACGAATTAGAAGAGGAAGTTGCGGACCTTGAGAAGCGGATGGATTCTATGAGGACTCTTTTCGATGACAAGGTCAAACATTTGGGAGCTTGCAGCGAGAGGTGGAACGGTCTCAATGACAAAATGGATGACATGAAAGGCTGGATGAAGGGAGCTCATCGCGTCCTTGCACAACTCCTTTCCTCCGACCTAAGTCCGGAGGAGAGGTTGAAAAAGAGTGTCGCCCTACAAAAGGAAATCGAGGATCGGCAGAGGATGCTCGAAGCGTTGGAAAAGGAAGCACAAGACTTATTGAGACTGGAAGCTCAGGAAGCTAAGGACGCCAACGTCGCTCCAATTGCGAATCAAGCCGTCCTCCAACAAGTAGGAAGCCTCAAGGAGGAGTTGGCAGTCCTTCATGAGTCCGTGGCAGAGCAGTCTGCTGCCACAGCTGAGGCACTGGCCGCGCTGGAAGAGTGCAAAGCGGAACTCCATGAGGTGGTCCCGTGGTTGGAAGCGGCTGAAGTCAAAGTACGTAAAGTATAAGACGTTTAAAATCTTCAGTTTAACACACCTTTTAAAATCTTAGGTCGCAGTCGGATGGGGAAAACCCACTGTGCTAGGAGACGCGAGGCAGCTCGCGAAACAACTCTCGGAGGACTTGATCGAGTGCCAGGCTCAGCAGGAGAAGATTTCTGAGGCGTCCCGCCACAGCGAGAAGCTAGGCTCAGTAGCAATGTCATTTGACGAGCTGGACATCATCCCCACGAGGTTGGCGAACGTATACAACGTCGTCGCACAAAATAAGGAGAGGGCGGATGGGCTTTTGAGAAATTGGGAAGCGTAAGTAAAAGTCATCATTGTTTATTTATATCGTCCACGCCTAACCTACAGCCTTTATTACAAAAAATGCAAATTTTAATTTTACGTTCTTATTTTTATTCAGCTACGAGGGCTCATTCCAGGACTTCCAAGCCTGGCTCGTCAAGTCAGAACGATCCGTCCAGAAACCCCTGGATCGGAAATCCCTGACTATCCCCCAACTGGAGACCGCTCTGGCCGAACTGAAAGCCCTCAACAAGGAAATCTCCGAGCACCAATCATCCCTCATCAATGTGGTTCAAGAATGCTCCTCCGTCGTCCAACACCTCTCCCCCGAAGGTGCCAGCACCCTCAACTCCAACTTGGCCCAACTCAAATCCCGACTCGGAGTCCTTTCAAACGAAGTCCGGGGGAAGATGAACTACCTCTCCGACTCCATCATTGCGCGGCAGGAGTTTGACGCGAAGGCGGGGGATTTCGGACGCTGGTTATCCGAATTCGGGGACAAACAACGGGCGTGGGCCCTTCCTCTGTCTGGGTTGGATCAGGGGGTGGGAGAAATACACTCCGCCGTTCAGGAGCATGCCGAGCACCTGGGACCATTTAA
Source organism: Isotomiella paraminor (assembly GCA_034699605.1). Classification (NCBI taxonomy): domain Eukaryota; kingdom Metazoa; phylum Arthropoda; class Collembola; order Entomobryomorpha; family Isotomidae; genus Isotomiella; species Isotomiella paraminor. Next base: position 3,714 of record JAQGCL010000641.1, read on the forward strand.
CGAACTGGAAGAAGATGCCAAAATTTACAAAACTGCCGTAGTTTCAATTTCACCCGAGAAATACAACGAAGTTGGAAGGAAGTTGAAGTCAAGGAAGGACCTTCTGAACGATTGGATTGCACTTCACGGTTGGATATCCGATGCGAACAGCGCGTTGGACCTGGGAGGACGCCAGATCAACGCTGCTGGGGTCAAAAAGAATAAAATTCATGAGATTGAGCAAGCTATGGACAAATTAGAGGAACAGTGTGGAACCTGGCTGCCGAAAGCGACTCAATTGGACGAATCCTGCACCGCAGTTTCCTTTTCCGTCCTTGACAAGACTTCAGGGAGCCCTGCCAGTGCGGAGAGGCTCGTCTTAGGAGTCAAACAGAAGCTAGTCAGGGCACAAAAGGACTCGGCCGAAGCTCTGCAACGAACTGAAAAGGTGGGCTCGCAGGCTGAGAAACTGAAGGCGATGGACGGACAAATAGAAAAGTACTTGAAGGACGCTAAAGCCAAATTAGCCTCCCTAAAGCCGGAAGAGTGTTCTCTAGAAGCCTGCACAGCTTACAAAGACGCTCTAGAAGCCCTTATTCAAAAACACGCGGAAATGGAGGGTCTCAAAGCTAAGTTCGCGGCCTTGGGTGTTGAACTGGTGAACGCGGACCCCTGCCTCTCAGGCGAAGTACAGTCTTCCGTGTCCCGAGTAGAGGAGGACTATGAAGCCTTGTCCGGGGACCTGAACTCCAAATGGGGGAGCCTTGTTGACGCACTGGGTCTCTGGGAAGGATACAATGAGAGTAGGGATACTGCCAAGTCCACTCTCCAGGAGGTGGAGAGACACCTTCTCCCAGCCTTAAAAGAGGTGCCAAAAAACGCGTCTTCCACAGCCCGACTGGTAGAGATCCTTAAAAAAGCCGGGGACACACTGTCCAAGAAAAAGATACTTTTTGAAAATACTGCCAGCCTTAACCAGCAATTGGTTTCGTGCCTTGCCCCTTTCGTGGACACACACCATTTATCCGCCGACTACGCGTCTCTCAAGGCGTCTTACGACAAATTAGTGACTTCCGTGGCCACCCACCTTCCCAAGCTAGAAACCCAGGCCCTCCTCTGGAAGACGATCGATGGAGGTAAGGAGGAACTGGGGGCCTGGCTGGAAGACATGAAGGGGTCTTTAGAAAGCACCCAAAGTGGACTAGGGAACAGCGAAGTCGCACGCATGAAATTAGGCCAGTATAAAGATGAATTAGGGGAAAAGTACAATGCCAAAATGTCCATTCAAGCAAAGTGCGCTCAGTTAAAAAAGATGAATCCTCAAGCCTCCTCCCTTCCAGAGCTGGATGAAGTAGTGAACGGACTTGACTCACGGTTCAAGGGTTTAGATGACCTTTCCAAGGCGCTGGAGAAAACATTAGGGTCCTTTGAAGACACTGAGGCGGACATTAAGGCCTCCTTGAAGGACAACACTGAGGCTTTGATTAGGCTAAAAGAGACCATTTCTAAATGCGAGGATCGGAGTGGGACACCTCAAGATCTTATTGCTCGAGTGAATGTCCTCTCTAAAGCCAAGTAAGGCTAAAAATACTTTAATTTTTGCTCTAAGTTTTTTGCAATTTGTGAATTTGCTTTTTTTAAAGGCTGGACTGCGACGCACTCCGCCCGAAAATAGCCAAAGCTGAGGAGAAGGCCCTCGCCCTCAAGAAAGCGTACCCCTCCTGGGACGGGAACTCCATCACCCTCAACGACATCAAGACACAAGTTAAGCGTCTAGCCATTTGCGACAATCAAGCCAACATCGTCCGCGCCGCACTTGTGGGGGTCCTGGAAAAGAATTTCCTTGAGAAATACACATCCCTCGCAAAAATCGTTCATGGCTTGGTTGAAAAAATCAAGTGGTGTGACCCGGGGTCAATAAATGACAACTTCAGTCTAGAGTCCAAGCGATCTGCCCTGTTGGAGGTGGCTGACGGGGTGAAAGACAGTCATGAGAAGGTGGGTCCGGTGCAGGATGCCTTTTCCGTCCTCCAGGACATTCCAGGCCCAGAATACGCCCCGAAATTAAACGAGCATGGGAGCACGCTCAACAAGATCCTCAACGACCTCATGATCGTGGAGAAGAACTACAAGCATCTACAGTCTAAGTTCAACGCGTTGGCGGAGGTGTGGGGAGACTTTGACCGGGACTCTGACCTCCTCAACGCATGGCTCAAGGACTTTGAAAATGTGGTTAAGAACGAGGCTCTAGGCTCTGTGGTTTTGGAACAGTTACCACAAAAACTGAAGGAAGCCCAGAGCCTCGTCAAGGACGTACAGGCCAACAATGACAAGCTCTCGGCTCTGGGAACCATTGCCCGAAGCATTGCAGACATTTGCCCCGACGCACGAACCCTCCAAATCCACGGACACCTGAGTCACAGGGTCCAAGCACTTGTCAAATTCGCGACTGGGTTTAGGGACAGGCTTTTAGCCTTGGAGGCTTTTAGGAAGGAATTTCAAGACCTGTTGAAAAATACAAATGACCACATAGACGCCTCTAAACGAAGCCTGTCGGACGTGGAGAAGGCAGGAAATTCTCATCAAGACAAAGTAGGAATTTAGCTTAGATTATTATGTCTTTTTTATAATTCTTCTTGTTTTCTCTTAGCTCGACAAGGTCAAACTCATCCTAGAGGACAAGGACGGTTTGGACCTCCTCAATAAAACGATTGAGGCTGGGGAAAACCTCCTCGGTGGCCTCACCTCTGAGGGGAAGGAGGCCATTCGAAAGGAGCTGAGAAAACTGAGGGATAAGTGGGAAGGTCATTTGGATGCGGCGAATGCGCTCTCCAAGAAGTTGGAGGCTCTCCAAATCCAGTGGGCGTCCTTTGAGGACAGTGTGAATCAGATGGACGGCTGGCTCAAGGCAAGTCATGTTTAGTCATCTTCAGTTCAGTCATGTAATTTCATTGCTTTCTCGTGTATACAGGATGCAAATTCCGAGCTCGCTAAAAACCAGAGCCTCCTCTACCCTTCTCTGAGTGAGAAAACGTCTGCACTCCACCGACAAAGAACCCTGCTTCAAGACCTAAGCTCCAGGACGGAAGTTACCTCGTCCATGAAGCCCAAACTATCGGAATTCCCAGAGTCCTCCAATCGCGTGTCCAAACTTATCCAAGTAAACAAAAAAAGCAAAGCTTCCTCAAACCCTTAAAAACCACATTATTTCTTTGTAGGAGTACGACTCACTCAAAACCCAAGTCCAAACCTCAGTGAGCACGCTGGAGGCCTACGTGGCTCACCACGAGAAATACGACTTTTCCCTCGAGCACTTCGGGGACTGGGTCAAACAGCTCCAGGCTGAGCTGGACTCCGCCTCAGGGGAGCTTCTGGACGGTGAGACGCGGATCCACACGCTTGACAGGCTTCAGGCACAGCTTCCACAAGGGGAGGAGGATCTCCGAAAATGCCAGGAGCATCTACAAACCATTCTTCCAGAAACCCATGACTCTGGTCGTCCCACCTGTGAGAAACAATGGAAGGATCTGAGAGACAAATTTCAAGCCTTGAAGTCCAGTAGCAAGGCCACCAAGGAAAAGATTGAACGCGAACATGGGAAGCTGAGCGTGCTCCAGAAGAATCTTGAAGACCTGACTGGATGGCTCAAACACAAAGAAGCACAGGTCAAAGACACATCCTTCAAAAGTACGGTGGAAACCAAGTCCGCTCACTTGCTCAAACTTGAGACTCTCCTTGGGGAACTTAATGGGAGGGAAAGGGACTTTTCAAAGCTGCTAGCAGATGCCAAGGACTTGGACAATGACCGTGTGTCTTCAGCCAGCGAACTTCAGAATCGATTCAGTGCTCTTTTCCCCCCGTTGAATGACTCCATAACCAAATATAAAGCTTACTTAGCGGCCCATGAGGATTTCAACATGGACCATGCGGTATTCCTCAAATGGATTGAGGACAAGAAGAAAGAGGCCAAGGAGCTGGGGGATGTCGTGGGAGATGTGACCCTGCTACAGGAAAGACGCTTGAAGCTGTCCTCAATTGGGGACGAGAGGAGTGCCAAGACGCCGGAAATGGAAGCCCTTGTAGAATCTGGGGAAAAACTCTACTCTCACACAAGCGCGGATGGGAGGGAGATCATCCGGCTTCAAATCCGCACGGTTCGAGACGGCTGGGAATCCTTGGGGGAGGGTATAGCATCGTTTTTGCAACGATTGGACGCAGGATTGGCGCAATTTAATGACTTCCTCACGACCAAGGAGGAACTTTCGAAATGGATGGAGGTTTGTACTGATTTAAATTAATATAGAATAGCTAATTGGTTGGTGCATTTTTGTTTTAACCAGGGGATTGAAGACTCCCTCAAATCCAGCGCTCAGTTGAAAGGAACGCTTCAGGAAAAACGAGCTCAGTTGCAAAACTTCAAAATCCTGATCCAGGAAATTGCCTCCCATCAACCCCTCGTAGACTCTGTGACTGACAAAGCGATGCAAGTCCTCGAATTGAGTCAAGACTCCTCCCTTCAACCCTTTGCGAGCAGTATTAAGCGACAGTTTCAGGTAAATGGTGCATAAATCCAGTTTTTTGTATCGATTTTGACAAGTTTGTGTTTTTAGGACATTAAAAACAAGTCAAAAGACACGCTCTCTGGTCTTGAAAAAGTCGTGGCAGACCACGCGTCACTCGCCGAAGCCTTGGCGGGATTCCACGACTGGAAAAACGACCAAGTCGACAAATTCGGAACGCTCGAAGACCTAAGCGGGGAGAAGTCCGAAATTGTTCGACGCATTGAACAGCTCAACTTCCTCAAATCCTCCTCTGCCAAAGGGGAGGAGTTGCTGAGGAAGGTGGAGGATAAGGCAGGATCTGTCGTCCTGAGCACCTCAGACGTGGGCTCGAAGGCCATCGAGACTGAAGTGTCAGCCGCTCGAGATGCTTTTGAGAAACTACATGGAGATGTCGAGCTGTGTGGTGGGAGGTTGAATAACATGCTTCAAAACTGGCAAAATTTTGAAATTGGTCTTCAAAACTATACAAAATGGTTCCGAGAGCAGGAAGCTGTGTTCCGAGCTCAGGTCCTTCAAAACACCCTGGAAGAGAAGGCAGCAGCTCTTCAGAATTTTACAAAGCAGAGGGATGCTGTCGTCAATTTTGAGAAGGAAGTGACTGGATTCCTGGACCAGTCCCATGCTCTTCTACAGGTAGACGTCTTGTCACTTATTAAGGCATCATTTAGGAATGAATTTTAATTTCAGACGAGCAACGCGGAACGGATCAAACCTCTAGTCATGCAAATCAGCAACCGCTACCAATTACTCCACGTTCTGAGCAAAGAGGTAAGTCAAAAGCGTCCTTCTTAAGATTTAGCCTACCTTAATTTCCTTTTCTTCTCAGGTCGTGAACAAATGGAAGGGAATCGCGGAGGATCACAAGGGATTTGACTCCCTATTCATGGAAGCCTCAAACCTTCTCGACACTTTTGAAACTAACTACAAAGCCCTCGCAAATGAGACCAATTTAGACTCTCGAAATGCCCAATTGGGAATCCTTGCGGCTGAGAAGGAACAACTCCTTCTGAAAATCAACGTCTTAGTTCAATTGGGAGAAAAACTCTTCCCCGACACGGGAACAAGTGGACGAGAAAAAATCCGAGCGGACCTAAGGTCCCTTCGGGATCGTTTTGACCTTGTGGAGCAAGAGATCCTCGGGCTTCAAAAGCGGCAAACGAGTGACAGTCAGCAGTGGGCATCCTACCAAGACAATCTCCACTCAACTCTGGTCTGGCTGTCCAACATGGAGGGGGCAGCTGCAGCAGCGATGGAGACCCCCAACTGGCTCTCTGTTCCAGACACAAAGTCCAAACTCATGAAACTCAAAGCCCTGCTCCAGGATGCCATATCCCACCGGAGGGTCGTGGAAGGGGTAATTGAGAAGGCGGAGATGCTTCTTCAGAAGAACGTAGCTCCCAACCCTGAGGACATCAAGACATCCATCGATGACATCAATACCCGCTACGAAGCCTTATTGAATCACATGCTCCTCTCCATCACCTCCATTGAGGAGACCCTGGATTGGGTCGTCGGATGGAATGACGTGTCCAAGAAGGAGGGGGACTGGCAAAAGAATTATTGGGAACAATTAAACCTCTGCACGGACTACAGTGGGGGAAAACCCGCACTTCAGAGCCGCCTGGCGAGGGTGGTGGAGCTGCAAGGAGGATTGTCCGAAGGGGAGACGCTCCTGGGAACGATGGACGCGACGTTTGACTCACTGGCTGAGAAACTTCCACTCCCCTCGAAGGAGACCCTCGCGAAGGACTTGACGAACATAAAGTAGGAGAATTTAAAAGACACAATGTTCGGGTTTCCTAAAATTTGGTGCATTTTTGCAGGTTTGATTTTGACAAATTGAAAAATTCGATGGAGGAAGTGAGACATTCCTTGCAAGAGAGGTTGCAACAGTGGACTGAGTATGAAGGTATGGACATTTAGCCTCAGTAATTCTTTACACACTCTAATTTAACCCTTCCCTATAGATGGCTTTGAAAGACTTCTCCTATGGCTCTCCGAAGCCGAGGCTAGTTTAAAAAGCTACTCCAACTGCAACACCTTGGAAGAAAAGGAAGCTCAACAGTCAAAATATCAGGTACTTCATTGTCACTAAAAGGAGGTAGCAGCGTTGGTTTTTTCCATTGATTGCAGTGTTCACATTTTCTAAAGACGTGGTTTTCTAAAGCTAAAAAAAGCAACTTAGCTCTAAGCTAAGCTAGACTTAAACTCTAGCTATAGATTCTCAATTCATTTCAACTTTTTTACTTTTTACCATCATTTTTTTTTTATTTTTAAAAGACTTTTTTGGGAATTTTGTTTTGAAAACTATTTTTGTTTAGGATTTTACAAAGGTTGTAGAATCCAGGGCGAATACACTGGGTGATTTTCTTCAAATTGCTGACAACGTACAGCGAGTAAGCGGCTTTGTATAACAAAAAATACCTAAAAACTTACTTAGTTTAGTTGTTTTGTGACTCATCTTAATTTAAATTTAACACTTCAATTTCTCTTTCTTTCTTTTTTTCCAAGAACTAATTTTATAAATGTTATATGCTCTCTATCTACACACAAGTACACAGCCAAAAGTACTCCAGCTTGACCTAACACACACACACAAACACTTCAAAAGTTCTTTTCAATAGCGTCATCTCTATCTCTATTCTATCTGGCGTCGAAACCAAAACTATTTTTCTTCTTCTTCTTCTGTAGCTTTCTTCAACATGACTTAATTCAATTCCCTTCTTGTCCACGAGTGAAAGCCTTGTTTTCTATAAATAGAATCTTCTCAAGACTTTGAGGGACCAGGAAGCGTCCTTTGACAAGATTTGCGTGGAGAGCACAGACCTCATGCAATTGACAGGGGAGTCTCGCATTGCCAGCAATGTGGAGCAAATCACGTCTCGATTCCAGTCCATCCAAGTGACAGCAAAGGTACAGAACTTAACTTGGATTGGCTGAGCTTGACTAATTCTTGTTTGGCTTTTAGGAAATCCTGAAAAAGAGCGAACAAGCAGTCGCCGATCACAAGTCCTACAATTCTAAATACAGCAAGTTGACCGAAGCCCTTAATGACGTCCGGACTGAGGGGGCTGGGCTCCGGTGTGTGGAAGGAACGAGCGAAGTGCTAGCCTCTCGGCTCAAGAAGGTTCACGACCTACAGGCCACCCGGCAGTCCAATTTCCTGGCTCTCAACGCCGTCGTGGAAGAGGGGGAGCAGCGTCTCCTGCCATCCACTGGGCCTGATGGGAGGACGGCCATACGAACCCAGTTAGAGGAGCTGCAGGCTACCTTTGACTCCGTTTACGACGACCTCAGCTCCTTGGAAAGAGATATTAAGGAGAAAGTTGGAAGATGGAGTGGATTTGAAGAGAGTAAAGTCAAATTAGGACAATGGTTGGATACGATGGAGAAACAGATGCCCAAAGAATTGATCCTTCATGCCACTCTGGATGAAAAGCGGGGACAACTTGACAGTAATATTCTACAAAATCACTGCCGTTTTGTGAATTTCTTAAATACGTTTTCTCATTCATTTGCAGCATATCGAGCCATTTTACACGATGTTTTGGGTAAAATACATTCAAAATAGTAAAAAATGAACACTTGTTTCAATTCAATTTCCCCCAACAGCTCACCAGCAGTCAGTTCTGGAACTGCAAAGCAAGGCGGCCTTCCTGTCCGAGGGAGCAGCAGAAGCTGTGACCGCAGCCAACACCCTGGGAGAAAGGCACGGGGCTCTCTTGGCCAAAGCCAAGGACTTTGTGGAACAGTACGAAGGGATTGTGTGTTGTCATCAACAGTACGTCCTAAAATTTTAAAAACCCAATTTTGTACTTAAAATTAAAATCATTCTAGGTATTGCACCGCACTTCAAGACACCACTGAATGGATTGACGGGACGCACTCAACGGTTCTCATGTGGAGTGATGAGAACCAGGAGAGAATCAACCTGCACACTAATTTGGAAAAATTAAAGGTAATCTAAGGCATCATT
>JAQGCL010000642.1:0-12220 GCA_034699605.1 Isotomiella paraminor
GTTGACTAGATGGTTGACTAGATGGTTGACTGGATGGTTGACTAGATGGTTGACTAGATCGTTGACCAGATGGTTGACTGGATAGTTGACTGGATGGTTGACTAGATGGTTGACTGGATGGTTGACTACATGGTCGACGAGTTGGTGGACTAGATGGTAGGATAGATGGTCGACTAGATAGTCCACTCGATGGTCGACTAGATGGTCGACTAGATGGTCGACAATATAGTCGACTAGATGGTTGACTAGATGGTCGACTAGAAGGTTGACTGGATGGTCGACTAGATGGTTGACTAGATGGTTGACTAGATGGTCGGCTCGATGTTCGACTAGATGGTTGATCGGATAGTTGACTGGATGGTCGACTAGATGGTTGACTAGATGGTTGACTAGATGGTGGACTGGATGGTTGACTAGATGGTCGACTAGATGGTTGACTAGATGGTTGACAAGATGGTTGACTGGATGGTTGACTAGATCGTTGACCAGATGGTTGACTGGATGGTTGACTAGATGGTTAACTAGATGATTGACTAGATGGTTGACTGGATGGTTGACTAGATGGTCGACTAGATGGTCGACTAGATGGTCGACTGGACGGTCGACTAGATGGTCGACTGGACGGTCGACTGGACGGTCGACTGGACGGTCGACTAGATGGTTGACTAGATGGTTGACTGGAAGGTTGACTAGATGGTCGACTACATGGTCGACGGGTTGGTGGACTAGATGGTTGACTAGATGGTTGACTAGATGGTTGACTAGATGGTTGATTCGATGGTCGATGAAATGGTTGACTAGATTGTCGATTAAATTGTTGACTAGATGGTCCGTCCGTATACCAGTCCGTAAGTCCGTCTGTCCGTCCGTCCGTCCGTCGGTCAGTCCGTTCGTCCGTCCGTCTATCAGTCCGTTCGTCCGTCGGCCTATCAGTCCGGTCGTACGTCCATCTATCAGTCCGTCCGTCCGTCCATCTGTCCGTCTGTAAGTCCGTTAGTCCGTCCTTCTATCCGTCCGTCCGTCTGTCCGTCCGCCCGTCTGTCAGTCCGTTAGTCCGTTAGTCTATCAGTCCCTTAGTCCGTCTGTCAGTCTGTCGGTCCGTTTTTCTGTCTTTCCGTCCGTCTGTTCGTCCTTCAGTTAGTCCGTCGGTCCGTCCGTCTTTCCGTCCGTCTGTCCGTCCGGTCCAGCATCCAGACGGTGAACTTCGGTCAGCATCAGGCAAATGGTAAACATCATCACATTTCTGACAATCATGCCTTAGAATTATTCTGAGAGATCAAAATCTTCCTTTTTTTGCATTCCTTGTCCATTTAGGCAACGCTTGTGGCCAACTTATCAACTTTACGAAACCTTGCGTACGACTAGAAAATCACAACTGCGTCAACGTAACTGAATTCTACATTGTATTTAAGGGAATAGGCCTCTACGGCCTAAAAACCATTTCGGTGTCTACCCGTTTCTTGAATTCATTTCGAACGTACCCAATGTCTAAGTATTGTACAAGACACATTTATAAATACAAACGACCTTACGAAGGAACGTACGACCTTTCGTTGGAACGAAGAACATTTGCAATCAAGCAAAATTCATAAAAGCGTACTGAAAGCATATTATCCAGCAATCTTGTTAAAAAGTGTTGTATTGCCCAATACAGCAAAAAAGCAGCAAGCAATTTAGTGTTTATAACGTTTTTGATGCTTGATTGAAATAAAAAAAACCAAGCACCAGAAAAGCAGTATCAATTTGATGTGTTTTTAGGAACACCGGGTTTTTTAGAACGGACGGGCAGTCGGGGGAAAGCTTGACGCCCGTAAATACCTATAAAGTGAAATTGGGTTCTGTCGGACGTTGACGCCGTTGTCATTTTACATGACTGGTTTTTAGCAAATACACAGTTCATTCCAACGTTCCGAGTTCCACAAGGACAATACATTAAAGGATTTCTCCGGCTTGATTGTCTCCATTCATTGTCAGTTTTCTAATAATGAAAGGGCTAGGTTTACTGGAGAAAGCTTTGCAAATTTGAATTGTATTTGCAGTTGTTTTTTTTAATTTTTCGGTGTGCTACCCAAGGAAAAGTACAGCAATATACAATTCGGAAGAGTTTAAAAGTCATCATTGTCTGCCATATAGAAAAGGTCTGGCTTTAAAGCTATAAGGTTTAATGATTTGCTAAAATCTAATTCCGGCGTTATTGGTGGGGTCCATCATCACAGCACGATGTTGGTTTCACCCTGATCAGAATGAGCATAAAGCATAAAGTCTTTGGGCACTTTAAAGTTGACGCCGTTTACAGTGACAATGAACATAAAAAGCCCGAAAATTTTCAATTACTCTAAAAAGCAGCAGTCTAAAAATAGCATGCTTTAACGCCGAATACAAAAGGAAGCGGTATTTCAATTTATCGTTACAGGTGAAGTCTTTAAAGTAAAGGTATTGTGGTAATGTCCGCCACATATTCGAAATGAGCTAGCCGATATTCAAGCGACTATACTTCTCAAAAGCTAAAATTAAAATTATCATAAATGATTTGGAATTTTTTAAAAAATATATAAATACTGTACATATGGGGTCCCATAGAGTCTGCTGTTAAGCGCTCACCACCACCCGGTTTCTCAGAAACCGCCCCAAATACCCATATGTACACCCGGCCATCATGTTAAGAGATAAATGTCTTCTAGGGATTTTCCCACCGGGAGGGTCCCCAATATCGACGCGATGTTTCCTCTTTGTACAGCTAGGCTCAGTCGTTGGAGGAGAAATTTTCAAATTTAATCCTTTCTATTTGAAAATCAAAGTCAAGGTTGAAACGAAGAAGTCATTGTAATCATCACGTTAACTTGAGGCAACATTCTTATGGCGGATAATAAATAAAAGTTGTAATGTTTACCACCATATAGGAAAGTTTGAACTTTAACAATGTACAGTTAGTAGGAGTGTTCTACATCTCTCGGATGACTGCACGTTCGTAATTACATTGGAAGAAAAGATTGAGTTACTAACTTTTTCTGACGAGATCAATTAAGCATAATGTCTACAATTGACATAAAGTATTATCGATATGGAACACACTTTCGACGTTACTGTTAATTAATGACCTTTAATTAATATCTTCATGACTCGTGTTTAACTTGATACAAGTTTCACAAGGTTCTTCTTATTCTGCCATATTCGGTATTCCAAGGTGATTTTATCGAGCAACTAACGATTTTATGAAAAAGTCTTGCTGTATTGCTAAATTCAAAAAAAGTAAACAAGCAATCCAGCGTTTAGAATGCTTTTAATCATCGATTGAAGCGAAATAGCATTGTGACAGTTATCCGCTTTTTGATAAAATTGAAAGCTGAAGGGTGACAAATTGAATGCATGTATCAATACAATGAAATGTACAGTTGTTCGCTGCAACTGAAAGGCGGGATAAACAACTGATCAACTTCCCTGGCCACAAGTATCATTTATTGTGGCGTCGTAACAACGATGGGATTATCACTTCTTCACTTTTCTAGAAAAAGAAAAAGTCTACAAAATTGCAAAGTTTTACACCGAGAAGAAGAGAAAAGCGGTTTTTGAATTTATCTATGCAGAGTTTTTAAGAATTAAAGCAATCAAGCCTCAAATTTTCAAGCTTATCGGTTTTGTTTTGTGAACACTGGAAAGATTTTAAAAGCATGACAGTCAGAAATGTATAATGTATTGCATTTGTCTCATGGTTTTTGTGATTGTGAATGACAAATAAATTCCACCACGTCTTTTTTTGTGTAAAGATGACGCCAGTTGGAAAAGTGTTAAAAGTTTTTAATGAAAGCAAGTAAGGGAAAATGCGCATAATTCTGCTTTTCTGCTTTTAATGGCCAACATTATGTCGTATGCATTTTTGGTTCCTCTTTCCTCGACTTGTATCGAGAAAAAGATATCTTTTTTTGAGTCGAGATGACGACAAGCCGTCTGGTATAGGATCAACCATAAATCAATGACTCCAATGATAGGAGTACCAAAATGACAGTTTACGTCTTTACTGTAAAGCAATAAAATACAAGACGTTGCCAGGATTTAAATGCGACTTTTGATGTGAGAGAAAATGCAACAATTATTAAAAATGCACATAGTAGGTATAAAAACAGAACCCCACGCAGTGAATAAATCAGTCAAATGCATTAATATCTTCACATAGGAAATTAGACTACGTGTTTATTTTTTCATGTGTCATTACTGGCGGGTGTGAGGCAACATTCTTATTTTATTAGATATCTGAAATTCATGGAAGTGAGGTAAAAGCAGTAATTTCGAATGACATGAATTGTGTCATTACGGAAATTTATTATCCTGCAAATAAGGTGACATCATATTTTATTCAATTCAATTTTTAATGAAAAGTCATCAGGTAGAGAAACTAACAATGGCACCTTTTTAGATTTTTAAATGTAATATACAAATTAGGGTTATGACACCAATTTTAGTGACAAAGGTGCGGAGGCATTTTTCGCGATGGTCATTCTGAGACGAAGCATTGCCCGAGGAAAATCCAAAATGTCGACTTTTCGCCTTAAAATTTCATTGCGTGTGAGATAGCATGGGGGAAAGATTAGACAAAATCCAGAGAGCATTTTTATTTTTCAATGGGTCATGTCTCGTCTTTTGCTTTTACGATCGTCAAAAATGACATAATTGTCATTAAGGATCCCCTTTGCTCTATCTGACATGTCATAGCAAACTCCATTTTTATTTACCACCCCACGACAAGGTTTCATTGTGAGCGAGAGAATTACACACGGGAACTTGAACTTACGTCGTCGTACGTCCTTGCAGCCGTCCTAATGGCACGGACCAGTTCCGTGAACCGCCCTGAGGATGAGGATACAATGAGAAGCATGTCGAAGGGGTACATCTTTTTGTCTGGCATCTCTTTGTATCTGTGTAATCGTAATATTCTTTATTTAACCTTTTGCTTTTGTAAGTCTACGCATTTCGTTGTGGTCACAACACCACTACCACATCCTTTGTATACAGGATACTTTGCCTAGAGATAGCAGTCCTTAAAACTTCGGATTCTTCGTACGGAAGAGCGAGTTGTTTCCTCTTTGCACTACAAGCCACAGATAATGATTGTACAATAGTAACATTATGTTGCAGCTTTGGCATATCCATTGTTCTCTGAACAGCAAAAAAAGATCCTAATAAACCATGTCAAACAAGCACATTCGAATGCAAAAAGCTCTATACTATTGTGCTGTATTGATCAAAAAGCAACAAGCAATCCAGCATTCAGGATGCCTTTTTATGCTTCATTGAATGAAGCAAAAAAGATCAAGTACTCGTTTACAAAAGCAGTTGGAGAGAAAAGTTGATATTTCTTAGGTTGACGCCAGGATAGGATGGGTTCATTTCTTCCTGAGGTGACTTTTACCTGATAGTTGGTGTGCTTCCCTCTTTTTTTGAATTCCTCATCAATTTACACCGTATATTTAAAAAATCATCGTAATTTGTAGATTTTATGGTAACATGATCGAATAATGTAACATTTGAAATGAGAGAAAAGAAAAACAGCGAAAAGTTAAACAATGGAAAGTTTATTTCCATTTCCTCATAGTGCCCCATTGATGACACGCCCCTTCACTCTTGTATGTCATTCAAACGTAACAGTTTTTGAGCACAGTCATATTTAATTGAAGTTTCATAACAAGTAAACAAATAAACATCATTTGATTAAAAAAATGTCGAAGTTTAACGCCAAACTGGGAAGCAGAACACCTCTACAATGCAAATGGGTCACAACTACAATCTAAAAGTCTGAAAACAGGTCCAACTCATCCTCCGTCACACTCCTCATACTCCAAGTGTCCGGGTACTCACTAAAGTTTCCAGTGTCTCCAGGGTAAAATATTTTTGGAATGATTGGAGGCTGCAAATCAAAGAAAATTTGTTGGAGTCAACTTTCTCCACTTTCATAATTAAGTGTCATCTATTTTTAGGGCCTTACAGTGTACTGCCGATTGACCACTTTGCCCCAGTCGTAGTCCCGAAAGAACTTGTGACCCTTGATCTCCTCCGCCCCCGATTTGGCCCCCAGCCTCTTTTCCACATCCACAACCAGGAGTCTCTGGACGAGGTCCCTGGCCTTGGGATCAAACTCCTTCGGAAGGTCCAGCACCCCACTTAGGATCCTCTCATAGGTGCTAAGCCCAGAAGAGGAAGAAGAGGAGTAGAAGGGGGAGTGGCCGAGGATCATTTCATGCACGAGGATCCCAAGGGCCCACCAGTCCACCCCTTTGGTGTACGGAAGGGAGGAGAGGACCTCTGGGGCGAGGTACTCAGGGGTACCGCAGAGCGTCCGCGTTTTGTCTCGGAATTGTTTAGCAAAGCCAAAGTCTGTGATTTTGAGGTGTCCTTCACCGTCCAGGAGGAGGTTCTCGGGTTTGAGGTCGCGATGGCCGATGTTCTTGGAGTGGAGGTACTCCACCGCGACTACGATCTCAGCAGCGTAAAAGGAACCTAAGGAAAAAAGGCAAAGAAGTTTAAAATTTGAGGCATTTGAGCCGGACAATGCATCAAATGTAAGATGGAGAATTTCTTACTTGTTCGAGGTGAGAAGCTCCCCGCATTCCTGAGGTAGGAGAAGAGTTCCCCTCCGGAGGCGAATTCCATGAGGAGGTAGATGTTGTAGGCGTCCTTCCCATGCCAAAGCAAATTGATGATGAAGGGGTGTCCCTTTGCCAACTGGAGCATGTCCCTTTCACTCCTCAGGTGATCCGCTTGCTTCATGTGAAGGATGTCAAAGAGGCTGAGAACCTTCAGGGCGTAGAACTCTCCACCCACAGTGTCCTGAGAAAGGACGACTTTTCCAAACGTTCCGATTCCTGCGGGATCAAAAGAAGTTCCAAAGTTAAAATTGTCAAAAATTGTTCCAAAATGTCAAATTGCCAAAATGATCCAAAATGCCAAAATCTTTGGAAATGCCAAAAGTCGGGCGAAAAAGTTCCTTAATTGAGATTTGGCACATACTCGTATATTAATGAATTTTTTTAACGATAGTGTTTGAATTACTGTTTGTAGCATCTTAACTTGTGCCAAATCCTATGAATTATGCAATGGAGAAAGAATGGCTTGTTTACGACTTAACTTTCTTAATGGGTTTCACTGATTTAAATAAGTGACTCCAGGTGCGGAAGGAAATGCAGTTAACTTGAATTGGGGACAGAGAAACAAAATAAAGTGCGCAAATAAAATGTAAAATGCAAAGGCATCTTGATTTTTTCGCCTTAATTAGCCGGATGGTGTTGTCATCATCCAAGAACGATGCTTGGCTTTTATTAGCTGAAACCATAACCCTCATCAATAATTTAAGATCCACAAACACCCACCCTCCCTTCACTTTCTCCCTCCCTAAAATCTGATTTATGGCATCAGCTACACATGAGCAGGTTTGCATAAAAGAAAAACATTTTTACAAGTTGCAAAAAAGTTATGGTATTTTAGAATTTATTGAGAGCAAATGTACGACGTTGTTGAAATCTTTTAGGCTGTCACACGCAAATAAATCATGAGTGCATTTTCTAAAAGGTTCGTTTTTGCAGAAAGTCAAGGACTTTGTTATCATATCTACATAAATTTTTGTAGATTTTATGGACTTTGAGGTAAGAAAATGCATGCTTTGCTTTCATAATGTGTTTAAACGTAGTCAGTCAAATTCAGGAACTCTCTTTATGTATTTACAAACCTTTCCAAAGGTAAAAATAGCAACCCTTGTCCATCCATCACACATTAAGTGACAGTGTTCCGATGCAGCAAAAACCAAAAAACAGCTTCTGTTTTAAAGCATATCCAGAAAGCAACTGTGTTGCACCAAAAATCGCATTTTTGGATATCAAAAAGTTTGTACAAAAGAAATTTTCAAGACACGGATACCGAGAACTACGAAACGAAACAGGCACACATCTGCATTTGAAATGTAGGGCATAATGGACTTAATATACTGATTAAGCCCAAGAACATGGAAAAAGGCATAAAAATAGAAACGTTTGTTCAGCAGACAGATATCTCGTACATCAATCCCATCTCATTTTCTTTTTTTAATAAATTGGAATTTTGACCAATCTACACGGCAGATGACTCAGACCAAAGCGAGGGTGGTGGGTAGCGGAAGTTATCAAAAAAAACTAAAAAGAGTTGTAAAAACCCTTCGAAACCTGGGTTAATCAGCAATTAGAAATCATAGAAATAATATTTTCCCAAGAATCATGTTCATCTTTTTATGAATTCATTGAACCCCCTGCTTGTCAAATACTTGCGGCATATGCAAAACGATGATGATTGATCTCAAGAATCATTCATCACGCCGGAAATGGCATAAACGTCTGAAATAGACAGCTTCTCAACGTGTCCCTTTCTTCGAATTTCATCTTTTCCACCTACATTCAACGTTATTCTTTTTTGGGTATAGAATTTTTAAACTCGTTAACATTTTAATAAACTTAACTTCCTCAACACTTAAAGTAGGTTACCATCTGACAAACGTTTCTCAAAGAAAGTCGATTTCAAATTGATCTTTTTATCCAAACCGTTGAACCGAGTTATTGCATTATCATAACAAAAAGAGAAAGAAACCATTGAAAATTTGCGATTGAAAGCATCTCTCGCATTGTCCCCCTTTAAGTTCCCCTTTTCCACACGAGTGACTCTTTCTGTCTGTCTAATTATTGCAAGAGACAACAAAAGACGCTTCAACTTTTAATTCCAAATTGGCGATGATGCCAAAAAACCAAGTCTATTTATTCGCACCTCGCATCTCAGGTCACACCACCACAACAGTCGGAATTAGAGAATCCAGGTCTTGTAACAAATGAAAGAATAGGTTTTTTGTTTGAAGTTTTTTTTGGATTGATTGAATATAATTAACATAAAAAGCCCCAAGTATATAAAAATCTGAAATCTTCTGTAAATTCTAACAAATCCAAGTTGTGTGCGTGCAAAAACTCTAAACCCTTGCCAAAATGTTTGCAAAAAAGCCTCAGTGTCTACGCTCTCTCTTCCTCACCAAAAGATTAAGATTTGTTTATTGTACTCTCCTGTCTCTTTATTAATCAATGTCTTCACCTTTCGACTTGCCTCTCTGTTTAAAAAGCTTACAGCCTACGCCTTTGGAAGACAAAGTTTAAAACCTCTCTGTGCAAATTTTGGCACTCGTTCCTCTTTTTGGCGATGCATTTATTTGATATCGTTTGATATCATGAGCCAAAATAACGTGTGGAATCCTTGAGACAAAGTTTTATAGAGTGGAAAAAATAATACAGGAAGGAAGAGAGAAAGAAAAGAAGGATCCAGACAATTGCTCTCTCTTGTTTCTCAGCTTAATCAAAAACGAAGGAGAGTAGGTAAATATTTAATTTAGCTTAATTTATGCATGGAAATCCTCCGGACTCTTGGGACTATAACGTTTATTTTATTGTTTTGACTTTGAAAAATGGTCTTTGTTTTGTTAGCCTGGTTTGGTTTTCAGTCCCAAATTTTGGCCTGAATTTCAGTTTGGGATGAGAACAGTAGAAAGCAAAACAGCGTACTTTAAACCAATTGTATTCGACAAAAATCGCTTTGGCGGCTGTTTTTTTAGGAACACTAAATCAAAATGTTTTTGTACCGATAGTTTTAATAATGTCCAGATCATCAAGTGACATATTTCCAAATCTGCTTCTCCTTTCCTCTTCCTCCTCCTCCTCTTCATCCTGGTCGGAAGAGGGGTAGTAATCGTC
Organism: Isotomiella paraminor; assembly: GCA_034699605.1. Classification (NCBI taxonomy): domain Eukaryota; kingdom Metazoa; phylum Arthropoda; class Collembola; order Entomobryomorpha; family Isotomidae; genus Isotomiella; species Isotomiella paraminor. The sequence continues at coordinate 9,744 of JAQGCL010000642.1, forward strand.
CACAGAGTCAAGTCTTCGAGGGTGAGAGGATGATGATGGTGGCGAAGAAAGCGTCTTTGTAGTCATGCCTTTAAGGAATGCTTTCTCTCCTTTTTACAAATGGTGAAAGTGTAGCAGTCAAAGTGGCTTTTAAATGCGAACTTTCACTTTTAACTTTCTCCACAAAATTTGTTTCTCTAAATCAATTTCCTTCCAATCAGTTTTTGTAGAAAATGTTGAAGATTTATATTGAATCGGTTTGATGCCAATTGATTGTTTTGTAGGAATTTAAATTTTGAAAACAGGTTCGAGAAATGGTTTTGAGAGATAAGAACAATTTGTTGTCGTAACCTGTCTCAATCTCCGTTTATAAAAAGCTGTTCTGCTCTAGCTCAAGTTTGACACGGAACTGAGGCAAGGAGTGGGATGGGATCTGAGTTTTCTCTTTTCCATGCAACTTAATTTGTATACCCGGGTTTCGGTTTTAAGAAATATACTTTTTTTACGTGCAAAATCTCCTATCCTACCTATACAAACAAACACATCTATTAAAACATACCATATCTTCGTTTCCCTATCTTTTCTGATTGATTGTGAAAGAGTTTCCAGATCCCCTCGAAAACAAGTTTATAAGCAAAGATATTCACCACAGTTTTACGATGTGTAGATGTGAGTGGGATTATTGAGATGCTCTGCATACTGTTGCTTACGTTTCATATGCCTTGTTACTATTTTGCTGGATTCAGAAATACTGCAGCAAACATCAGTGCTTTTTGCAAGCACCAATGGTTGCTTGATTCGCTTTCTTCTGTAGTTTACCTCTCGATCTCCATTCCCAAACGCAAGTAATCTTTAAACGCTACTCCTACCTATGAATTACAATTTATTAATCACGAAATTTTTCTTTCCAGCTTCAAAGTTAATCAATAAAGCATATTCAACTTTATCATCACAAAACTGTCAGATAGTTATTGCAGAATCCGATGTATGAAGGTACATAATACACAAGGAATAATGCATTTCTGTATGAATTATATCTATTCAGATATCCATGAACATCAAAACTTCCTTCAAAAACAGCAAAACACACACGCGCAACACGCTTTGGGTACATAATGACATTGATTTTATTGTATATTTTTCATTTCAGGGTGGTCTCATCAGCACATTGCACAAGGATATACTCTAGACGTTGCTTGGAATACAAAAAAATGTAGGAAATTAAAGAAGAAAAAAATGAGACGATACAGAAAAATCATACGGAATACGTGTCCTTTGACCGTGAAATATTTCAAATCAATTTAATTACGCAATAATAATCATCATGATTTACGAGGCAATAACGAGATTCTTACACGATGTCATTTCAGACATTCAAAGTTTCTTACAAAAGTGCCCAAAAAAGTAGGTCAACTCGTTCCATATCCATATTTCATCAGCTGAATGGTGGGATTTATCTCGTTCTTTTTTGTTTGTTTCATTTCATTTCACGTCAATAATAATGAGACAAGGTACATGTGTTAACTACATATTATGTTTGTATTAACTTTTTTACGTGTTACAGTTTGAAAAAATGAGAATCAGATCAAGGTGGAACACATTTTTATCCGCAATTTTTTTATAAATCTACAATACGTAGGACCTATACATTTGCTGAAAATCCTGGATATTGCAAACACAGTTGCTTGCTGGATGTTTTAACGCATTTCTTGCTAGGTTTGCTTTCTGCCATATAAGCAGTGTTTTTGATATAACAAAAAAGTTTGATCTTTGAAGCATATATCCAGCAAGCAACTCTCTGCTATACAAAAAGCGCTGGTATGCTGTATTGCTCAAGCCAGCAAAAAAAGTAACAAGCAATCCAACATGCAGAGTGCTTCTTATGATGGATTTAAGCGCAAAAAAGCAGGCCGGGCTTCAAAAGAACAATAAAACAATCAATTTTCGTAGGTTTGACGCCAAAAAAATATATTTACTGTGCAGTAAACTATTCGTACAGATAGATAGATAGGTGGTTCCTACATTTTGCATAACATCCGTATTTACTTGATATGCTTTGAAACACCTTTTTGTTTTTTGCTGTATAGAGCGCTTCTGACATGGAATATGTGTCCTTTGACCCTGAAATGTTTCATTTTTGATTTTACACAACCATCGTGAATGATAAGGGCAGTAACGAACGACGACAGGAAGAAATACAAAACTGCGTACAAAAAGTGCGTACACAAAAGTAGGTCATTCTAATCTTTCCATTTCCTGTGATGTAAAAAAACTGTGAGTTCGCGAGTATGCATTTTTATCGCCTTCGTTTGTTTCATTTCATGTTCAATACTATGATCAAAGACAAAGTACACATGTTAAATTCATGTTTCCATTAAAATCTAAAAATCAGTTAAGTTACGCTTCCCTGTAAGTGTTGATTCAGGTCAAGGTGGAAATGTTTATCTTCGCATATTCAACTCTTCATCTATGCCGTTCCTTGTCGTCTTTCATCGTCT
>JAQGCL010000643.1:0-12210 GCA_034699605.1 Isotomiella paraminor
AGAAAGAAGGACGGTCCGTGCGGCTAGATTATCTGTTGGACGTGTAGGTCATTCGTAATTGTCGGTTTGTCAAAGTAGTGTTTAGAGTCCACGTACCCCATTACTGCCTAAGAAGTCCATTCCTTCCGCCACATCAGCTGACCATGTGATCAGCTGCTTTAAAAGAACCTGCTGGCTGGAACTTTTAATTATACTTGATTCAAACTCTAGACGTTCGAGATATCTTTTAAGGCTCCCATTGTCACACAATTCAAATACCGCGCATGTCATATTTATCTCAAGGCAAACTCCATAAAACTTTACGATATTCGCATGGTCCAATTCCGCTATTCTGGCCAGATTGCTAAATTCATGGGAAACTGATTCAGAGTCTTGGACAACAAAGTGTTTCACCGCGGCGGGTTGTCGCTTATTCTTTGAACAGAAAGTCGCCTTTGGAAGAGTAACGAAGCATCGGAAGACGGTTGACGTATGACCCTGACCAAGCGGTTCAGTTTGAATACCTCTAAAATTTGAAGGAATCAATTGAATCGAAATTTCATTAGAATCACCTGTCAAACGTTTGAGTGGAATGAGTTTCAATTCTCCACTCTTTCCTGTCTTCCAGCCGTCCTTTAATTTAATCTTGTAGATGTAAGTAAAGCCGATTTCCAATAAGAAAATGATCCTCGAAGTGTTCCATGCCATTATCATCACCCACGGTGGTTCTGGGAAACGATTGGATCTAATTCCCGCAAACAGTGCCAGGATGGTTACCCCAGAAGGGATTCGAGTGAAAAGGGCAACTTGAAGGAGTCGTGGGCGGGCCTATCAGAAAAAAAGAATTTGCGACTGTTGCACCAAACGTGGTAAGACATGTTCCTTACCAGCAGTATACCGAGATAAAGAAGACCGTAGCTGGTAACAAAGATAAAAGACGTGAAGTAGAGCGTTTGTGAGAGGATGAAGTATGTGTCCACTAACAGAATCGCAGGGTTTCCAAAAAATATGCCAAAATATGTAAGCACCAGGTAACGTTTCGCCAACTGCTCAAACAAGAGTTTCGGAAATATTTGGTACCTTCACGTTTGCTGCTGTTCTCTTCGGTTGTGGCAACTTGAGCAATTTCACTAAACAAAAACACTAGGGTCGGCTAGACACACAATTAAAACATTAAAAAGAATTTTTAAACCCTTAGAGACATCATCAAAGCTCCCCTCCTGGCTGTCATGAATCATGACAAGCTCCGTCATGAAGGGCCCACATACAGAGAAGAAGTCACGGATGGTCCTTGAACTATCCACGTCCCTCAGAATAGATGACCCGATCTCAAATCGTGTAAATCCAGAGGAAGCCATGGCTGTGGTGAAGTCTTGCATCTCCCCAATGTCATGGTCGTGTGGATCCCTAGGGCCGCAGCTTAGAAGAGGATCAAAAAAGCAGATGAGGACTTTTTTGCAGGAGGATTTGAATGCCTTGGCTCCAAGTTCCTCCCATCTGCCACAAACCAACCGAGTAGTCTTTAGGTCTTGGAGGGAGAGATGATGGAGGATCTTTGGAAGAACCTGTAGAATAAAAAAGAAATCCATAAAAATTAACTTCAAGGAATAACTATTTAGCCTCACCATGTCGTTGTTTTCCAACGGGTTTGGGGATGAATCCGTCGAAGGAAAAGGGTCCATGGCCAAGGGAAGAGTCGAAAAGGCTTGCACTGAAATTGTCAAAATATTTTGATTTTCCTGAGGTTTTTTGGTGTAGAGTTGAAGATGATGAATGCAATGGAAAAGGTTGACTGAATTTAGTCATGCAGGTAAAAGTTGTGGAAGCATCTCATTTGCATTAATTGATATTAATCAAAGAATGAGTAATGGCATTTTCCACTTTGAGTTACCTCAAGTCTTTCGTCTAATGACTTGATTTAAAGGAGAACATGAAGCCAAACTATCCTACGCTGGAATTAATTGTTTTCAAATTGCGTAATTGGAACAGAGCACAAAACGGTTTGTCCATTTGGTTTCTCTTTTATACAAAACTGAACAATCTTCGGTTGATGAACGCCACACGAAAATTCATCTAAAAATTGCTTTTTAGATGAATGAGTGAAAGATTCGGGTGAAAGTAAGTGTACAAAAGAAAATTCCATACTTACGCCACACAGATTAAAGCCTATCGAAAATTCCCTCTTTTGCTTTGTTTTTTTTACCAAGAGTCTTTTACACACCCACACAACGTCGCGTCATGCATATTTGTTAAGTAACGTTTAAGACAACATCTTACAGACTAAACTTTGCTAAAGAAAGTAGAACAACAGATCCTCATGCAACATGCCTTTTTGTGTAAGATTGGATCTTATGGATTTTAGTCTGCTAAATCTTGTATTGAAATTTCTGTAGTGGAAGTTTCGGTTTTTACATGATGCATCTTCATTCATTCACAATTTGGGTGCTAAATGATTATAGAGGACGAGCAATTAAGTCAAATACACATTATTATTTTGCATGTCTGCAAATAATAAACAAGCGTGTATGAAAATTCAGTTCGCAAAAAGTGGCGTTGTGATCGCCCGCGAGATTTTGCAATGCATCGGCATGAGTTTTCCACACACACACAAACAACAAAACAAATATATTTCTGTCTTTTGTACATTAATTCCACGAAGCAGCAGCTCAAAAAGATAGACAAGACAATAATTAATTCAATTGATTTGAAGTTTTAACAAAAGATAGAAACTGAGAGTGTTCCAGACTGACTGAGTGTGTTTTCTTTGTCTTTGTGAAGTGAAGGAGGAAGAGACTGTCTTTTGCCTTAATTAATTGGTAAGGATCATTTTTTTGTAACTTTCATTTGGACAAGTGTCAATCATGTTTTTAATTGATTCTTTTGTTTGTGAATTTGTAGACCATAATCGTCGTCGTCACCGTTCGTGTTTTTTTTGTCATCACTGTCCCTTCAGCCTCTGACTGTCCATGTGACGAGATTGGACGAATTTTTACAAGAAAATCCAATACTTGTAAGGTATTTTTTACAGGAAGTTTTGAAACTTTTTGTGTACTAAAATTATTATTACTCTGCACAGGTACTGGTCGTCGTCTATTCCCTCTGGTCTGTCTGTCTGTGAAGTTCAGTTCATGACGTCGTGGACCATTAAGGCTATATTTGTAAGATATTTCACACGAATAATTCAAAATTGTGAAATTTTGTGTGTTCTGACTGTTATTTTTAGACTTCGTAGGTGTCTGTCTGGCCTGCCCCGTGACCGCCTGAAGGTGTCTCCTGAAGTTGCGCATGACCTTAATCGTCTTTCCACACGTTGGCCATCGGTGAGAACGACTTGTGTGTACATTTTATTCAAGGTGATTTTTTGTGTTTTTTGTGTGTGTTTGTTTTGTTCCAGACGAAGAATAGATTTCCAGTAAACACAGTCGTAAAATCAAAAAGTGTCATCATCCAACCTCGTGACTGTGGTGACTGGGACAAAAATACTGGTAAGCCTCTCAAAAAAGTTATTATCTTTGTGTGAGGATCATACTAAGCTAGTTTTATTAAAAGGACTAAGAAGACATCCATTCCTCCATCGTCGTCTTGACCAGATAGATAGATAGATTTATTGATTCATACCGTTTAAAGGATTACCCATAGAGTATATAAACTATTTTATAATCGAATTGTTTAAGTTAATAAAATAGAATAGAGTTCGGTTCCAATAGTTCCGGTTCGTCTTGACCAAACCAACCCTGGGACGTATTTACCGGAGTGGTTTTAGAGCGAAGGACGATAATTACACAAGATAAGACGTCTTTTTGAGGTAAGGACTTGTGTGTACGTTTATGGAAGGTTATTTATTTGTGTATTTTTTTAGTTGGAAGAAGGAGGATGGACGTTGAGGGACTTGATGAGGTTTCCAATATAGCCGCAACTGAGTACTGTGGACAAAAGGAACCATTTTGTGTAAGGATTTGTGTACGTTTATGGAAGGTTATTTATTTGCGTTTTTTTCTGTGTTTAGTTTTTTAGTTTCCTCCGTCATCGTCCTTCCGCAGAAGGCTTCGCACGAGCTTAATTTTTGGATATGGAGGAGGTGGAGACTTGGACTCTTAAATGGGAAGCCCACCAACGAGTCATGCCGCCAACAATGGGCTTTTCCCACACGGACTCATATACCAATGTGACCTTAGTGGCGGAGGGACGGATAATTAAAGCACACAAATTCCTTCTCATCTTTGCAAGTTCTTATTTTCGTGAATTATTTAAACTGGAGGTAAAGACCTTTATTTGTTCAGTTACTTGAAAAGTCTCTTAGATACTTGTATGTTCCCCGAAATGTACTTGATGTCGAACCCAAACCCCGTTCGAATCTTAAACTATGAAGCATTGAGAATAAGAGGTTTGTTTGTTTTTTTACAGCTGGGCCCTGGGAATCTGGTCGTAGTCCTCCCCAACGTAGGCTTTAGGGAGCTGGAAAACTTGTTGGAATTTATCTACAAGGGAAAGGTGACTGTTCAAGCCGGGGAAGAGGTGGATGAACTGTTCATAGTTGGCGAGCTATTCCAAATAGAAGGACTTACTTCATTGGTATTTGTGTTTGTGTTTAATCTACAATTGTTTTGTTGTTTTAGGAGAGGCAGGGGGTGCAGGATGAAGAGGATACGTATTTGTTTCCTGTGGGGCAGGATGACACGAATTTAACTGATCCCCTTGCAATTACTGGTATTTAATTTGTGTTTAATTAACGGTTTTTATGTTAAATCTTTGGGTTTTTTTAAGACGGCGAAGAAAGGGAGGAGGATATGGGTTTGGGTTCGTATTTTGCTGGGTCTGGTGGTTCTGTGTCTGGAGAGGACAAGTATAATCCACCAACTCCACCTCCTGATGAAGATAATGATAATGACGATGAAGATAATGACACTGATGACACTGAGCCTCTGCCTCTGCGACGTGTGCCTGTCCACGATAAAGAGATTTGCAGGCCTGAGGAAACAATGACACCCAGAATGACGCTTCGGTCTGCGGGGAACAAAAAAAATGGTGAGTGTAAAGATTTACATTTGTATCCAAGTATGACGTTGTTTTTTATCTAGGCAAAGTGGTGCTGAGAGTCTGTCTGCGACGCCTCCCTCTGTCCGGAGGTCTTCGGGAAGATCAAATCTCTGCTTCTTCTGCTTCCCCTCTCACGGGTAAAATAGGACCAGAAGAAAATGGGGGAAGGAGGGTGAAGGGGCAACGTTTTGCAAAATTTTGGAAATATTTTAAAAAACTTGACAACGGAAAGGTAGAGTGCACTATCTGTGCCAATGCTCTCGTTCCTTATGCTTCAACTCTTAGACGACACCTAAACACCAAACATTTTGTCGCTTAGACGAGCGAAGGACGATAATTACACAAGCGAAGCGGCCGAGGAGTCGGTTGGAATTTTTTGTTGTGTCTTATATCATCGAGCAGATGATACAAATAATTGATCTCTAAAGTAAATAGTGCGTAAGATTGAAGACATAGGAGCCAATGTAAAATGAGGTCCTTGTCGAAGCGGCCGAGGAGTCGGTTGGAATTATTTGGTTGTTTTTTTGTGAGTAATTAATATCATCGAGAAGATGATACAAATTGATCTCTGTATGATCTCTACAGGAAATATTTTTTATTATGAAATAATAAAAAGAGCAATGTGCATATCAATGAAGAAACCCGTGGGTGTATATACACAAATTGTACAAAAATTGTGGTATGTAAATACTGCGTAAATATGACGTAAATAACGTCCTACATTTTCCACTTTGAGTTAGCTCAAGTCTTAATTTTGTGGATTATCGTTGTGGAGAATGAATGAATTTTTAGGCATAAAGCGAGAAAGATTAAAGAAGATTGGAATGTTAGGTTTAAGACTAAAGTTCTTTGAATTTCTTAAGTCATAGACTGCCGCCACCACCCCTGCACAAAATGTTCACTTCCATCAAGCAAAAGGCTTCAGTAGGTATCGCTGGTGGTATATTGCAAATTTGGAAAACGAAAAACATTTTTTTCAAAGAAGCAATTGCGATCCCGACAATCTCGTATTGGAAAAGGCCTTTTATACAGTTCATTCTTTACAAGCGTTGGGATAGATAAAGAGCCCGTTGTGAGACAAACGTTCATATCGCAACAACCAGAATCAATGAAATTTGAGGCTAAATATGTCTAGAAATACTTTTTGTTTTAATCTTTATTGCCGGATCCTGGTTTTCCATGAGCAAATTATAATTTCTCGGAAAGGTAAATGTAATCACATAAAAAGGCGTAGAAATATTCCACCTCACATTTTTTGTAAAAAGTGTGAGAAAATGTGGTATGACACCTCATCTGCACACTGCGTACCTCCGTCCTTACCTTTCCTCCTAAAAAAGGTGCAGGTGAGAAGGAAGAAGGAGACGTCTGATTTACATCCTTGATTCTTCCTCAGTCCACAGTTCACTCTCCTCCAAAGCACATATGTCTTTCAAGAGGTACTCAAACTCCCTGGACCTGGAGTCCTGCGCCCTTCGCGTCAACGAGGGCCTGATGGCCAAGAACCAGCTCACCCCGTCCAAGTTCCACGACGTCCAGAGTCCCGGCTCCGTCCTTCTAGGTGGGATGGACTACCTCTGGGGCTCACGCCGCTGGTGCAGAACGCCCGGTACTTCCATCAACCTTACCTGCGTTGGGGAAGCCGGGCCCAGGGCGCGGAAGGAGGACGACATAACCATGAAGTCTTTCTACGACCTGGCGGATGGGGGAATGAGTGGGAAGAGGAAGGAAGAGCTCTTTTGTATGGTGGCTGCAGAGGATCAGGGTTCGGAGGCTGCCCTCATGATGATGAGGTTCAAATCCTCCGCAGGTGCCTTCGGATATGACTCCTGGGCCCTTCCGAATGGAAAAGTGGTAAGAAAAAAGTCAAATCATCAAATTCCCGCGCAAATCAGCAACACTTTTATTGGCAGGTGGGGTTGAGTGAGAAGCGAATAATCCAATTTGTCGTAGAGTCCCCTGGACCCACCACCGTCATTCACAAGCTTTCGGAGCGGGGGAACAGCTGATTCACCTGTCCTGAGTTCGACCGTCCCCAGTACCCCTTCCAGCGAAGTAGCGATGAGGATGCTAGGGTGGAGCATTGCGTCCTGCGGTTCAACAATGGATCTGAAACGTTCGTCCTGGATCCAATCTCCATCAAGTTTGGGCTGCGGAGAGAAGGTCATCTATTCTGGTTTACCAACTCCCAAACTTTGGGAGTTGGGCCGAGTACGTCCAGGTATAAAAAGGCACTATTTTTAGATTCGTGATGGCTGATTGAATCAATTTTGTAGGATCTTCCTTGGAGGGTTAATGAAATCTCGGGCTGGGGACTGTCGGGGTACGAGAACGACGTGATGGCGAAGGTCTTGGGAAAGAGATTCGCCATCGCGCTCAAGATCAAGTACCAAGGAAAGGGGTACATGAAGAAAGTGGAAGCAGGAGTCTTGGTAGTCTGGGTCAGCCTGTCTGCTCCTTTTGTGGGATGATACAGGAGAAAGAGGGCCTCAAAACTTGTAGCCACTGCAAGGGGACCCGATATTGTGACAAGTGGTGTCAAAAGTCGGGGTGGAAGGCTCATTGAGAGGCATGTTTGTCTTGAATGGTTAAATAAAAGTGTACTTTGAGATTAGAGCTGAAATGCTGATGTGTCGTACTGCATTTGTGTTTTATGGAAAAACAATTCCATATGATTAGACTGCAATTATCAAATGATCACAAAAGCTGTCATACGCTGCTTGATAATCATGTTTCGTGTTTCGGATGCGTGCTCCGTCCACTTGAACCACGGCTGTGGAGTCTCTCCTCTCTTTTCCCTGCACGAAGGTTTACGCACTCGGCTTAAAACTCCGCTCCCAAAAGTGTAAGAAGCGAGAGTTGAGTAATGGCGGACTTGTCTTCAACTCCTCACCTCACACACTCTCTTACAATGCAAAAAGACGCTACCAATTTTCTTTTTGAACTTCCAAATTTTCTTTCTGAACATCCCAATTTTATTACGTCAACTTTATATCCGATATCTTCTGATCCCAGCATGTTTCTACATATAAGCATCACTACAAGTACTAAAACTATAGTTAAAATCAAGCCATAAAATTAATTCAATCTAACTTGCTTTCTTTGTACTTTCGTTGCAAGGGCTATTTTTGAAGAAGAACTGAGATGGTTCGAAAAAAACTGCATCCTCATAGTTATGTAAAAGACAAGAACGTTAAATAATAATTCCAGTTTATGGTTAGCCAAATTACAACCAACACTACCTGACGGCAGATTCTCAATTTTTTGGACAATATTCTCCACCACGTCATTGATAATCAGTCCATTTTCCAATTCCTTTTGAATTGTAATCTCAACGTGATTAAAAATTAAATTAAATAAATCACGACATGGAAATTTACGGTAACCCTTACTTTTGTAAACAACTAACTCAGCGTGTCTATGATTATCGAAGCTCTGTACTGTCCCAATCAGTGATAATTTACAATTTTCACAACGCGAAAGCGACTCCGATCTAAAAACCATGTACCCACAAATATCTGCAACAATGTCAGCGACATTCTGATTGTAGTTATCACTTAACAAAGGACCTGGTGATCTGTCGTTTCTTTTCTCGCCAATTATCTTCTTTATCCGTTCTGCTCTTTCCAGAATGGATTGCTTGTGTGCGACGAAAGACTCCTTCAGAAGTCCTGAAAAATTGGACACACAATGTCTTGTTTCCTGACACTCTACGTTCCCCTTCAGAATCCTTTTGGTCGGGGTATAAATGTTTAGCAGTCGATACAGTTGAAGAAAGGTTTGACAGGAAGGATGGTCTTCATCACCTCCGACATTTCTCAGAAGACCGAAAAATTGCTGTAAGCAATATAAATTTGATATAATTAGATTTTCAAGAATTAAACCTTCACTCACCTCAATTTGATCCTGGTTGAACTTATCAGTGAGAACGTATTTAAATCCAACCTTCCCAATTAAGAAATCGGTGAGTTCAATAATACTGCGTACCGTTACCCTCAACGAGACCATCGTGTCGCAAGAAGCAAAGCGATTGTCCTCGGTGGCGTCATTTATTATGTCGTCAAAAAGGAGAAGTCTCTAAAAAGAGTAGAAACAATTATTACCCACGTGTCCCATAATCAATTTAAAAATGAATTCATACAGTAAACATTTCGTTGTCCAATGTTAGTCCTTGTTCCGGGCGCCTAGCATTCATTGAATCAAAAACGTCATTCAGCCACTGCGTAAATATTTCTGTCTGCTCCGATCCCCGGAAACTTAGAAGCTTTCTTCCATCCCGATAATATTTTATAGCTGCACTGATTGTTGAGCTGAATAGCTACAGAAGTAATAAAGCTATAAGGAACAAATTATCACACCAATTGACAATTTATACCTCTGTAGCGTAAAATACTCTCATTTTCTGAAAAGAGTTAGGGTTGACATGAGTTTCCGACAGCTTTGGTGCTCGTCTGAGACCTGCAGTGCCATTGGCCACCTTCAGCTCTTCTTTCAGCAGTTCTTGGTAGTAAGTGAAAGATATTGGCTTCCCTAAAAACTGAAGAATAACTATGAATTCAATATTAATCAAAGTCTTCGTGAAATTACCGTCAAGTTCACGTGCTTATGGAAAAAATTTCTGATGCATTTGATCATGTGCGGGGCGTCAGATATAAAATATATGAAGCGGTGCGGTGCGCAGGGATTATGAATCTGAAACAACAATGTACATTTATAAAATTTGTTATTGCTATGTAAACAATTATCATACCTTATTAATCACGTTTCCAAGTAGGCCGGAGATCCCAAATAGTCGCCAGAATTTTTTGTTGGTCTTCGCACCATCACAAGTGACTCCAACAACGTTGATACAGCTTTCTTCCAACTTCACGACCACCGAAAGCACCAATTTTGCCAGTATTTCTCCCGGTGCTGCACCTCTTGCAGCGAATGCTCCTACAGGTTGGACCTGGAAATTTAGAATTATTCAAAAGTAACGTACAGCCAGTGAGTTTAGTAATTTTTCTTCAACTTACATGTCCAGAATTACAACACTGGATCATAAACACAAGGGCGTGGTCCGCCACTTCTCCTTTCTTCTTTTTCTTTAAATCCAAATATGCTTCTGTCTCCTCTCCATAGTCCACAAATCCTTGGAACAGATGTCTGTACTTATCATACTGCACCCCCTCCCTGAACTTGATTTCGTCAAACAGGACAATGAATTGGCGAAAAAGAATCGGTTTTTGTTCATATTCTTTCCTGAGCTCAGCAAATATGTAGGTTTGAAACCCAAAGTCGCAAGGCATTCCACGAAGGAGTCTTGTCAGTGTCGATGGATGAGGTAATGGCAGCAACTGTTCAGCCCGAAGATGTCGATATCCCTTCGGCGAATTGATTTTGAGAAGAAGACATTGAAGTAGCCACCGCTGCTCGTATCTGGAATATTTCAGTCAAAATATAACGTACTATTAGTCAATAATTCCAATAATTAAAGTTGGATAATTAGCCAAGCGTACCTGAATCCATGTTTCGACTTTGCTTTTGCTAATTTTGCTGCTGTTATCATTGACAGCTTCATATTTTCTGGTACTGATGAAGAATTAATCCTACTTGACAGACTCTGAGTTTCAAGCTGCTGGAATCCTTTCTGAAGGTACTTTATTTTATTTTGAAGCAGGAAGGTCTTAGTTTTTGATCTCTTCACAATTGCGGTTTTATTCTTAATTTTCTGCTTCAGACACTTGGCTATTTCAGTCTTCGACGAACCCTTCCTTCTGTGTGCCTGGATATATATCTTATTTCGTAATTTAACGCATTCCGTACACACAGGACCTGTCGTGACGATGCGAATGCACGCTTCAGAATGTGACCTTTCGCAATTATGAATTTGGTCCAGCACTCCTTCACAACTCTTAACTTTAATGAACCTGTTTATCGCCGTATCAACGTCTTTCAAGGATCCAATTGTTGATGGAAAAGTAGGAGTTGTTGTTGTGGGAGCAATGACTTTTCCAGCACAATACAAAATGATTGTCATGTCTTCCATAATCTGCCAGGAAATTAATACATAAGTAAACAGGTTTCTGATATAAATTGCCTTAAATGTATCTTACCATTAATTTCTTGTTGACTTTCAGACACCCCCCCTGTTCTCCGCTCTCCATGTAGATGACTACTGAGTTCTTTTTTCCTTGTTTCCTTGTGCCGAAAAAGTAGTTTAACTTAGTAGAATAAGTACTCACGGGGAAGTCAAATGCTGAGATTTTCTGTCTTATCTCGGTAAAACTGATAACTTTCCTTTTCTTTCGAGGGGGTTCTGTTAATCTTCCAACTGGTGCTGGTCGTTTTAGAGCAGGTTTGTTAAAATATTTTGGCACCATTTCATTGGAGAAATCGGTCGGGACTGCGGTCTTTCTGAGGGTCCAATTTTTTCGCTCCATGTACGGAACTTCCTTTCCGTCTTTAATAATGAAGTGATGTTTGAGGATAACGTTGTCGTCAAAGTGTTTAGCACACAGACGACATGTGTCAAAGTCAAATGGAATGTCACGTTTTGGTATCCTTTTTAACCACTCACTCTGAACGTCTACACTTGGACATTTAAATAAGTGTTCAGGGCGCTTTCGATAACCTGATTCACATCCCACATTAAAGCAGGACCCTGAGACGGACTTTGACTTGGCTGGCATTGTTAATTAATTTCACAATTAAGTGAAATGATAATAAACGACCAGTTAAAATAAGGGATGTAATGTGAGTGAATGAATGAGCAAGGAGACTGTGAAGACAAGTATCACTACAGCGCCACCGCTTTTTCTTACACTTTCCGTCTCACCTTTCTAACATTGCCCAGTGCTGTACTCACTGAACCTCCGGTAAAGGGGAAAGGAGAGGAGAATCCAAAGCCGTGACTTGAACCAAACATGAATATGTTATCACTCTTCGTGTTATCTGTGTAGATAAGACAATCCATTGGGCAGGCAACGCCCAAACATATTGCGCAGTAACTACCTACTCCGAGCACCAGGGAGTCATGTCTCATGTCACTGTTCATAAAATTGTCTCCGAACTTCAAAAGGACAGTTCCTTAATTAAGAATTGGAAACAACTGGCGGGAGAGTTGCAAGTTCCTGAAGCTCTGTACGCCGGTGCGGAGAAAAAATACAAAAATGACACGTCAACATTTTATGAGCTCCTTACAAAGATCATCGGGCT
>JAQGCL010000644.1:0-12205 GCA_034699605.1 Isotomiella paraminor
AAGTGAATAAAAAAAAGTCAATCGCCGCCACCTTATGTTAATGATTGCCGTTGTCTGACTTACCGTAAACGAGTGGTCGAGTCTCGAACCATGCTTTCAATGCTAGACTTTATCAGTGGGGGTTCCATGGCGATCATGGTGTCATGACTTTTTTCGTACCACTCAACCCTACAAAAGAATACTGACTTATTCCATTGACTTATACCCTTATCCCCCTGTCAGGGTTGTAATGATAGTTGACATACATATGTGGTATCTTATCTTGGATACTCATGGTCGTGTCAACTTCCATGGGATTGTAGAAGTGGAACAGGTCCCAGGCCTAAGGATTTTTTAATGACAAGTTTATAATTATGTGATTTATGATGATTTCAATTTACTTTCTTATGATACGCTTCGCTCACGAGTGGCGTATTTGCGATAATCCCTGCAAAGACGTCAAATAAATGATACGTTATCGATCAATGATAATTGATTATCTATCATTTTCCATAATTCTCACCGTGACAAGAATCACATCTTTTGCCATTATCGTGATACTTGGTCACCGTATAGTCAAAGTCCGCAATCACCTACAAAAAAAAAACAAAATCCACGACAAACATATACATACTGATTTTTCTGTTTGGACAAATGTCGAAGGTGACAACTTACTTGCAAGGACGCCATACCGTGGAGGACCAAAGACTGCAATTTGGACTCGACAAGTTCCATATTCTTCATTTTTATCGACTCCGGATTCGGCAACCCCTTGAGAATCTAGGAATAAAAAGATAACTTTACTTAAAGTCTTTTAGATTAGATGGTGTGTATTTCTGACAATTTTTAAACTGACCTGTTGTAGAAGAGTCATCGTCACGGAAGATCTTGACATGACCCAAAGGAATGCGATTGCCGCGCAAAAGGAAAAAAAAGATTATTGTCAATCAATCAATCAAACTTTTTTCCAATTATTCGATTGCCGACTTCGACAGTGTGATTTGACTCGCGCCGCCTTTTCCTACTGATGGTATGAACAACGAAATTGAATGACATGACAACACATGCAAATTGCTTTAGAAATCCATCAAGAATTCAAAATCAGTTCAGGACGTCTTTTTTACCATTCCAGTGTTAAAACTATAAAACGGCAGATAGATACCCGACTAGATTATGAAAAGCCAAAAACAATTTTGAGAAATGTTTTGATGATGATGATGACTCACCTCGCCATCATCTTTTATCCAACAATCCAACAAGACTTTCTTCCACTTCATCCCGTGACGTCACAACATAAAACAATTGTGCAAATTGCAATTTTCATACAATTTAGACAGACGACGAGACAACTTACACGCATATTTGCTATTGATCTGCACTTTACGACTGCGTGCGTGCGTGCTATTTTGACAGTCCGTCTGCTCTGCGTAAACAAAGACGATGAGAGGGGGGGTTCCATGCAGGGAGTACGTGACCTTCGATCGAACCTTCGAGAAAATTCCCTCCCTCATAAAAGGACCCCACTCAGTCACCATGACTCAGTCCCACAAGTCACCTTCCTCAGACCAGACCTCTTATCTTTGCACTTGACCTTTGGACTCACATCCGTTTACGCTCTCATTCATTCATTCAAAAGCTGGGGGAATGCGACAGCCAATCACAGACCTCCAAAAACAAGAACGCAGAGCGAAAGCCAAAAAAACAAAAAAGTCATGCAACGTGTGTGGAGGAGAGCGAGTGTTTATCGTGCAGGCAGTCAACATTTAACTCGCATCAAGTCAACAACAGCCAGCCAACGTTATTTTGCAGCTTTTGTTTACTCCAATTAATTTCGTAGAGAAAAAGAGTAAATCAAGTGGAAGAGTACCGATCATACACTAACTTTTATGAAAGTTCCGGTTTTTGAGATCAAAGTGCACGACATCGTCACTATTAAATATTTAAACGTTTAATCTTCTTAATTGTCATTGTCATCGTTGAGAACTAACCGGTGGTGGTGGTGGTGGTGGTGGTTGTGGTTATCATCATCACATGATGGTGGAAATGCACGGAGTAAGTGGAAGTAACAACAATGGACGGGATGGGGGCACTTCAAGTCCTTCTTCTGGAGGTGGAGGTGGTGCCGGTGCCAGTGGTCCACACGTCCCCGCCTTCCTGGCCAAACTGTGGAAACTCGTTGACGACCCTGAGACGAATTCGTTGATCTATTGGAGTGATGTAAGGACGACCAAATTCCCCTGACGACTAAGTTTTTATATGTCTAACTTCTTACCGTAGGGAGGGAACAGTTTCGTCATCCGGAACCAGGCGAGGTTCTCCCGAGACCTACTTCCCCTCTACTACAAGCACAACAACATGGCCTCCTTCATTCGACAGTTGAACATGTATGGGTTCCACAAGGTTGTGTCCGTGGACCAGGGGGGACTCAAGGTGGACAAGGACGAGATGGAGTTTGCCCATCCCTTCTTCCTCAGAGGCAATGAGGCCTCCTTGGAACTCATCAAGAGAAAGGTATATGACTGAATTGACTAATTCTGGTTTGGAAGTTGTTGTTGACTGTTTTTCATGTTTAGATTTCTATTCCAAAGCATGACGACTCTAGGATTCGGTCGGAAAATTTGCAAAAGGTACGTCGGCCTGTGGTTGTGTTTATGTGACCTCCTTCATTGACGTATTTTGTTCATTTAGGCCCTGATGGACGTGAGACAGATGAAAGGAAGGCAGGATAAGATGGATGTCAGTATGGGCACGATGAAGCAAGAAAACGAAGCTTTATGGGAAGAACTATCGTCCCTTCGGCACAAACATGCCAATCAGACCACGATCCTCAGCAAAGTAAGCTCCTTTATTCTTAAGGGTGTCACTGTCACTGTCGGTCAAGTCAATTATATTTATTTGTCGTCTTGTAGATTTTGCAGTTTCTAATGGGCGTCATGCAACCGAGAGGAGGAGGTCAGTTGGGGTTCAAGAGAAAAATGCCGCTGATGATTGGAGGAACTGAGGATGGAGGCAACAGCAGCAGTGCATCTACTGTCGCCACCACCACTTCCGGGGGAGGCAGTGGCAGTAGACCCATCATTCGAGACGTGACCGACTTACTCATGAGCAGTATGGATATGGATGGGTCAAAGTCGAAGAGTAGGCAGGGGAAAGTTGATGACAGTCCTGTAGAGTCTGTAACCCTTGGACGCCCTACTTTTATGGAAGTGGAGGAGGATTCGGAGGTTGAGGAAGAGGAAGATTTGGCACAGAGCAGCAGCAGCCCTCCTATGCCGTCCACTTCAGCCGGAAGGAAACGTAGACCCGAAGAAGGTCCTTCCAGCACAGTCATCGCCACTCCTAAGGAGTCGGATATTCTGCAAATGAAGGACACACTGCTTGGGTACATATATAAACTCATTATATGACTTTAAATGACTCGATCGTGACGTGACGGTGACACTTTAATTATATTACAGAGGAGCTTTGGAATCTGACGTGGACGAGATGCAGGCAGAATTGAACGATCTGCACGAGTTACTGCGTAGAGAAAAGTTCACAAATTTGGAGGACTCGTCATTTGCGGGGGTGAGTCAAGAGTCAAATTTTCCATCGAGACTCGCTCACTTAGTATCATCATCTCACTAATTGAATTAAATTTTGACTAGATGTTTGGTGAGAAAGAGGCAGACGAGTCCCCAATGACGAGTATGCAGAGCAGCAGCAGTCCCCTCACGGATCAGGAAATGATCTCCTACAGCCCCAGCCTCTTCGAGCTGACGGACGACTCACACTTTTTCGACGACAGTTCCTCCGCTAACATGTTTTGGGAAGACGATCTGCAGAATGTCATGGCAAAAGACAAAGACATCAAGTTCACTCCTGCTGCCCCCGCTTCAAACTCCAGTATTCCATTCAACCCAACTGCAACCACTGTGAGCAAAAGGAAACGAATGTAAAGGTTGCTACTAAGAAGGACCCCCAAGACAAAGGATGTAATCCCCCCAAAACTGTACAGACTGATTGGATTGATGATACCGATTAAGCAAAAAAAAGAAACACCCGAATTATTGATAGTATTGTTGATTATTGTTTTTGCTTTTGTATGTGTTGTAGAAGAGGGACTACTGATATTTTAATTGTCGTGAGCAGGATTTCAGGATTTTATGTTTGTAAATTGTCTGTTTTACGTTTTACCCCACGTTCTACTTACCAAAAACAATTCAAACAGACTGAAAAAAAACATACTTAATCTAATCAAGTGTTAAGTCTAATTTTAAAAGTAATACAATGTACAATGGTGCGATTAACAATTGCCATTATTGTTGAATTGGAAATGTATGTACCTGCCCACGTCATTACATTACATTGTACAGCTTTCAGCGGAATCCTACCTTGTATACATAATACAATACGCATTTTTAAATTATAGTGTACATTACAAATAGAAACCTACCTGTTGTTGGTTTCATCAATCAATCAAATAAATAATCTCGTCGCACTCAATTTTTGTCCATAAAACTTTGTCTTCATTTTTTTGCACCTGCACCTGCAATCCTGTTTCCAAATTGTTCCAACAATCCAATAAAATGTAAACAAGGCTGCGACATTCGCCACAACTTTTTTCTCAAAGAAACGTTCAAACTGTCGGAAAATGGGGCGAATTGGGACAGCGGGTTGCCCTGAAAATCTCAAACATTGGAAAACATTCTCATCTGACATTTATTGACATTTGCAGCAGCAGCAGCAGTTTGAGATTGGAATGTTTTATTTTTTGTGACGGCGACTAGGACTTAGGACATACCTTTACTTTAGTATTTTGTGACGAGAGCAGAAGAATGACGACAAGGATCCATCCGGACAAAGTTTTAAATAAGGTGACCTTAAGAAGAATAAATATTTGACGTTCAGCGTCTTCAGGAGTGTTTCCTTTCGACTTTGACTGAAACCCAAGTTTGTTTTGCTTCTTCCAGTTATAGTCTTTACAAGATCCACACCGGCCAGGATGAACATGGACGATGACGATGCATCAAGTGTACTCCGACACGTCGGTATGGTTGGTGGGACGCCCACGTTCGTCACCGTGTCCAGCAGCACCAGTGGTGGTGGCAATGTCAACATCATGTCTCAACCCTCCATAATAACGATGACCCAGAATTCCTCGGTCACCACCCCCACCACGACGACTACCACCTTCTCCCTGACGGCAGACTCATACGAGGAAGTGTTCAAAGGTATCACCTCAGTTAGCCTTTTTAGGTAATCAATCAATAACGTTTTGTCATGTTTATCAGAGATAACAAAGAAACTGTACGGAGAAGATCAAGCCTTCGCAG
This sequence comes from Isotomiella paraminor, assembly GCA_034699605.1. Lineage (NCBI taxonomy): Eukaryota > Metazoa > Arthropoda > Collembola > Entomobryomorpha > Isotomidae > Isotomiella > Isotomiella paraminor. Next base: position 5,295 of record JAQGCL010000644.1, read on the forward strand.
AGGTCATCGATGCTGCTGGAAATGTGCAACAGGCCAACTTGATTTTCGACCCGGACATGTTTCGGTCTGACCTTGGGGCTGGTGGGAGTGTGGCCTTTCTCACCACCGGGACAAGCTCATCAACTTCTGTTGATGGCAGCATTATGACACCCTCCACAACAACAACCTCAACAAATCTCCCTCAAGGAACCATCCTTCTACAACGGAAGATTTGCCAGGACAAGGAAGGGCGCCTGTGGTCCGTGGATGGGGACTCCATGACGTTACTTTCAGAACAAGGGGGCGTGGTCGACCTCAACCTAGAAGGTGAAATGGAAATGGAGACCGCCGGTACCATTGCCCTTCCTAACGCTTCTTCTTCAAGCGCAAGCGAAACTGAGACACCCGAGAGGTGGTTTGAAAGCCAAGAAAGCCTGACCTGGACGACGTCGAAAATTGCGAGGTCGGTCTTTCATTTATATCAGTTCACTTATATGCAATGTGTACTAAAGGTATAATGTCTTGTCTGAAACAGGTACAACGCATCCAAGAAGGTCTTTCGATGCGTGGAGTGTGACTTTCTTGGCACCCTTTCGAGAGTCGCCGAGCACTGGTTGGGGAGCCACGCCTCCCTGCAAGTCTTTCAATGTCCAAGGTGCAACTACCAATCAGCTTGGGGCCGTTGTGTTCGTGCCCACCTTCAGAAAATGCATGGAGAGGTCACGGACACTACGATGTGGAAGGAAAATCCTGTGATGGAAGAGGTAGAAAAGAAAAACCACGACATTGTTTAGTTTAGTACTTTTTTGTGCTGCTGATTGACATCATTCTTATTATAGGTGACAAATTACCTCACGGGTTTGAGAGCCGGAGTGGAAGCGCGGCTGCTCGAAGGGGATGGGGACTTGGGCATATCAGCAGAGGAAAGAAGGTACAAAATGTGTCTCTTAGTCCTTGTCGGCAAGCCAATGTTTTTCGCTTTCTATGTTACTTTACTTAGTTTATTGTTGCTTGTCGGTCACGCACTTTCTCTAACCTTCGATTCTATACTTACTTGGGTGTTTGTTTGTTTGTTTTAGCACATTGTCACATAACCAAAGACCTTAATTTTAATTTAACGCTGGTTGGGTTGTTGTGTGTGTGGTACATTGGTACATAGAGTGACTATTCAATAGGCAGAAGGAAAAAGTACACAAGTATAAGAAGGTTGATTAATTGTAGGTTAAACTGTCCCAACTGCCCATATTCAACTGACCGAAGAGATCTGTTTACTCGTCACGAATCCATCCACAGGTTACGCCATAAATTAAACCATGAATCCCAAATTATCCGATTCTGTAGATTCTGTCAGAGGATACAGTTGAATTTGTTCGTTGGTTAAAAATATGACTGTCTTTACATTCGCAGGGATGAGAAGCCTTTCCAGTGCTACGTATGTGACAAGCAGTTCAATAGAGCGGACCACGTGAAGAAGCACTTTGTACGAATGCATCGCGACCACACGTACGACCTCAACAAGATCAAAAAGCACTTCTCTCCCAGCAAGCAGACTCAAGGGGTCATCACTTATAGCAAAATGGCTAAACAGCAGCAGCAAAAGGTACCTGTCTCTTTTCTGGATTTGGTCGTCAAAAAGTATATTTCCCTTTTTTTAGCCCAAGCGAGAGGTGGAGGACGCAGGGATTATTGTGGAGCCGCCGACAACAACCCTGATGGGGACCCTGTCCTCACATGCTGACACACCAGAGCAGATCGAGCTTCAATTAGATACGAGTGGAACAATACCTCATATCGCCTACTTCAACCCCCCTTCCACCCCTGGATCGACCGGCCCCCTGCAAGGGATTGCGGGAGTTGGAGGCACCAAAAAAGAGAGTAAGATTTTTAGTCTGTTATTTGTATTGTTGTTATATTCTATTGGTTGATTCGTTGTGTTAGGTAAGAGTAAGGGGGTAAAGAAGAAAAAGGCTGGAGAGAAAATGTACACTTGCAGCTACTGCCCTTGGCAAGGAGTTGACAATTGGTGCCTTAAAAGGCATTTAAACACCCATATAAAACCGTTTCTCTGTGCCCTTTGTGACTATAAGGCTGCAAGATCCGAACGACTGGCGACTCATGTCCAAAAGGTAATTTGTTTTAATTTTGTGGGCTCTCTTCTTGATTAATAATTTAATTTGTTTGTGTCATAGGTGCATAATAAACGAGTTTGTCACAAGTGCTCTTTCCTCGCTGACGATACGGAAGCGTTGTCCTTGCACATTCAAGACTCTCAGTAAGCCGTGTAGTTTGAAATCAGATTTGAAGGTGAAGGTGTAACAAGTGATTTGTTTATATAGTCAAAACCCTTTGGTTAAATCCGGCTTCAATTGCAACGTGTGTCAAGACTATTTTGAGCTAAGAGCGGATTTAGAGGGTGAGTCACCGTCACCACCCTATTGTTATTCAGCATTAGAGTTGAGTCGTGATGAAATTGTTTTGGATTTTTAGCCCATGCCATTCTGGAGCATCAAAAGGTAATTGTGCAGTGCGACCTTTGTGACTTCAGAACAACGGATGAACTCTCGATGGAGGCGCATTTGCGGGAGAAACATAATCTCCAACCAGGAATGGGCGCCGTGGCTGCGGCTGCTGCAGCTGCCATTGTTTGTCATTTATTTTAAATTATTTAATCGAGGCCATTTACTTACACTGGCGTAACTTTCTGTAGCAAATGCAACTACCGAATCAGTCTCATCTCGAGTTGCCAGACCAACTCACGCTGGACTCACAGGGACTTCTCCTTCACTCGACGGATAGTTTGGGTCACGGGAGCATGAATGACGTGGTGACGGATTCGTTGCCTTCCATGGGATTTCAGCAAGACAATGGGTCGATTCTTACAAAAATGGAGACTGGTCTGATATCTGCAGATCTAAACGGAGGTAGCCATTTAGTTTTAGTTTAAATTCCAGCACTTCTTTTGCGAAAGTAGTTAAGAACAATAATCAATCACATCAGGAAATATAGTGAACACGCAAGGGGAACCCGTCCTGCAACTGCAGCAGCAACAGCCCAACAACGTTCCAACAGCAGCCGAGGCTATGGAAGTACAAATGGATGAAACTGAACCAGAAACTTTGTGCGGAAATTGTGGCATTGAGTTTGCGGACGAGCCTTCATTGAAGCTTCACGAGAGACTTATTCACAACATTAACCCCAGTTCCACCAAGAGGACAGTGGTCGTCAGTGCAGAACAGGGTAGTGGTGAAACTGCTCCTGCCATGTCTTTCAAGAGCATTGTTAGGAACTACGTTTGCAGCAAGTGCGTACAGATTTTGTAATCGTTATAGGCAATGTAGATATCAATTAACAAGTGTTTTTTCTTTCTTAAGTTGCTCTTACACAGCGTCTACAAAGCGGTTAATGATGCAGCATCAGAGGGCCCACAATGGGATGGAGTTGGAATGCAAGGCCGAAGAATGTCAATTTTGCACCCCTTTCGACAACACGTTGAAAGAGCATATCCATTCCGACCATGCGTCTGAAGCGCATACGAGGTATGTTGTCCTATTGATACGTGAATTAGGCACTCTTCCTCCAGCAAATTATTGTTTGGTATTCAGGTGTCCACATTGTGGGTTGAAAGTGCCTTCGGTGAATGCCTTCACGTACCACTGGAGGGTTCACCATCCTTCTCTTTGCGGCCTTTGTGTGAACCTGTATCGTGTCAAGTACGGGATGAAGGAGAACGATTTGCACGACCTGGTTTCAAAATCAATGTGTCAGCTAGTGCGAGAAGATGTGAGCGACAAAACCAATGCAGACAGAGACCCATTAGGCGATAGCAGCAGCGGGTCCTCAAGTGCCCTCACAAATTTGGACGACTGTTTGAACAACAATGACTTAGACACCTCACCATCCGTCTTTGCTCCTATCCTCACCGCGCTGTCCCGGAGGGGGGAACGAAGCTCCCTCCAACTCATTCCAAACTTAATAGAATACGTCATCACACCCATCTTTTCTGCAAAGCAACTAAGAAAACTGACGAAAAAAGGAAACCGTACAAGAAAAAGAAACAGTTGGGCGCGCCAGTATCACTCTTCATCTCGCCGGTGCATTTCCCGAACCTCCACTTCGTGGCTCCTGCGAAGGGAACTTGACCTGACTAGGATGGAACGGAATGGTGGTGGGAGAAAGAAGAAGAAGTGCTACCACGTGGAATGCATGGAGCATCCCAACCATCGCTATTTCAAAGGAAGCAGTGCCTTAGTCCTTCATAAATTATGGCACCATTCAAGAAACAGGGTCGATTGTGACACGTGTTCCCTCAAGTTTCCGAGTTTGTCTCAGGCTCTAATCCATAAAATGAGGGAGCATAACGAAGAACATGTTCGTGATGAAGCCCTGTCGAACCAACAGAACGATCAGGAACTGTCTGCTGCTGCGACGGACTTTTTCCACAGCTTCTTAAACGGGAGCAATGACGACGTTTCTCTTACGTCCATTCCGGACGAAGTCGACATGAAAGGGCCGATTTAGCGATTAGAATATGAATATTTGACTTTACTAGCTTTAAAATTTAGTAAATTTTAATATTTAGCTGTCATATGGGTTTACTCTAAGGAACTAGCGTAAAAGTCTTGTTAAATTTTGACGTGTGTTTGGTGCAAACTATAATATCACATTTATGTAATATAATTATAATTAGATGACTTTATGCGGTTTGTTATTTTGTTTTTCAGTGTAGTTCTGGTTCTATTCTACTTCTCCACCACCAATGGTACAAAAAAGGTTTTGTATTGACAAATTCTAATTTATTTTATATGAAATAAATATGAAAAGTCCAACAATGTACTCAAATGTATTCGCATAGTCATTAGGAATTTATTGAGTTACCAGGGTAACAAGATAGAAGCATTATTATTTTTAATCAATCGGTGGACCACCAGCACCTTCGCCATCCGTAGCACTGTCTTCCCCATCAGCCACAGCAGCATCGTCCCCTTCCCTCCGACCAGCGGCGTTAGTGAGCAAATCTCGCATTGCATCGAGCAAAGCTGTGACGCTTTGTTGCAATCCAGCTCGAAGGGCGATGGGTTGATCCTCTGGTTCGTCAATTACAATTCCACCACCGGGAACAGCAACAGGAGGTTGCCTACACAACGCATAAAGTATTTCGGTCAGACAGAGTGAAATGAGACAAGGGTCACTGTCACTTACAAGTTGGCGAATCTCCGTGCAAGTCTCTCTTCATCCATGTCCATGTTCAAGTCATTATGCCACAACGACTGCATAAACAGATTTAAGAGACCCCCGTGTCTCTGTGGTCTGTGGTTGCGACTGAGGCTTATTTCCTTAATGTTGTAAATGTCAACGGCGTCGGTTGGAGGAAGTGGGTCGAAGTTAAGGATGGGTTCCTTGCTCAGATCCTTGAAAATCGAAAATAATAAAATTAAAATTCCATAAGCTTTCATTTTCATGAAGTACACCCATCACTCACTGGAGGTAAATTGATGTTTAAGTCTTTATTATCCAGGAGCAAGATGTGTCTTAGGATATTTCGAGGGGTGGTGGCTTGATATCGACGCTTCCTTTTTTCCTCATAGTCTGCAACGATCGGGTCCTTCTTGTCAACTTTATTTAGCACCACTGTCAAATTCCTTTCAAGCCAAGCCAACACCGTCGATTCCTTCCAAACATGGTGTGTTCGCCAAACGTACAACTCACACAGTAGTCGGAGGGAACGGCTCTGACTGGAAAGGTAACAATAATAAAACGATTTTCCAAAAAGTTAATCCAAATATTTACCTCGATTGTGCAAAAGAATTCAAGTAGGTGTGATTCCTTGATCTACTGTCGACTTGAACACCCACTTTATCCAACAATGCCAGCAGAACGGAAGGGAACATCAATACTGCATATTGTATCATCGCGTCTGCTTTCGACGACAAGCCAGCATCACCCGACTAAAATCGAGAAAATTAATTAAATAAATAATTCAGCATTTCGCACTATGGCCTACATTTGACTATTACTATTGATTTCTTACCTTCTTCACGGACAAAAGGTGGTACGCGAGAGCGACAGAGTAGGAAAAATTGGGTAATTGCTCTAAATTCCGTTGTTTGTCATAAAATTTGTACATCTCGACGAGCCACTCCCCTTCCCCAGCCTTGAGCGCGTAGAAGTCAATCATGAGCGTGGCACAGAGGGGATCTGAGACAGGGTCGAAGCACAAAAGGCGTTTACAAAGTTCAAGGGCTGTACGATAGCAGGCCCGTTGTCCCACAAAGACCAAGTGCTTAAAGAGGAGGATGAAAAAGGGCCGGTTTTCTTGATACTTATATTCCAACCGGCAGAGGGGATTCGTCAGAGTGAAACGCGTGTGGAATGAATTTTCCAGGCAGTGAATCGCCCCTTCGACAAGATCTGCGGCGACGGACATGTCCTCTGCGGCCTGACCATCAATTTTAAAAAGAACTTTGTAGTTGACACAAGCAAAAGCTTTTTAAAAAATGACATGTTTCTTCTCACCTTGGCCATGTCTGACAACTGAACATGAGCATCGATGTGGTAGGGGTACATTCGAAGGATTCGCACTACATTATCAGGATTCAAGGTGTCAACGGCCTGCAAGAACTGCTTCTGAACCTCTCGATACCCGTCACTGTGAGAGTATTTGCCTTCAGACTAGTTACTCCCACCACTTTTACTCCCACCAATTTTTTACTCCCACCAGTGTTTCTACCACCATTTTGAACTCCCACTTTTCCGAATGCAAAAAACTCAATTTTTGCAACTCCCCAAAGAAGTTGTATCACAGTGCCCCAAAACTTCCAAGCTATAGTAGTAGTAGGTATATAGCTATCCAGCCAAACAACCAGCTATACTCCCGGGCGTTGCCCAACTCTCATAAACAGGTTGGAGAATATAAAGGAAGCAAGTTCATTTCT
>JAQGCL010000645.1:0-12196 GCA_034699605.1 Isotomiella paraminor
CAACGGGCGAAAGTATCAGGACAAGTGAAGTCCCAGATTAGGCATCTTCCTTGGTGAAAAGACACAAAAGTCAATCCATCTGGGCGTCTGCCGTCTGTTGTGGAACATCCTCTGGGTTCTAAGGTAGTGGGATAGTTTGCAGTTCTTAAGGCTCTTGCAATTAAGTCATTGATGGAGGAGTGGCGCGGTAATCGTCCTGCTGAGAGTTGGCAAGATAGACCATGTAATCCTCTTTCAGTTACTTCAACTCCACAGGGGCAGGTGTGCGGATGACATATTTTACATCCGAGACGTAAAGCTACGGACGTTTGGAATGTTTGAGAATCCATGTGGTTTCCTAAAGGGGCGGAGGGGATCGCTGAGAGCCATGCTCCTGTTTCAGGTTGGTGAGTGGCAAGGAGTCGAGCTTTGTCCTCAGGATTCAGAGCATTGTTTAGTAAGGAAGAGAAGATTTGATTTTGAATGGGGGATTCCCAAGTTTTCTGTATGTCAAGGGATGTAGTGGGTAATTCAACGTCCACTTTAATTTTGTACTGTTCTAAGGCTTCTGATAAGGATGAATCAGCATTCAAGAGGGAAGAATGGACGAGGGAAGGCAGCAAATGTTGAGTACTGTAGAGAGACGCTAAAAAGCACGGAATCGCCGTGTCCACAGCTCGTTTTACTCCCAATCCTCCCATTCTGACAGGTAATGCGGCTTGATCCCAGGATGCTTCAGAGAGGGAACAATTTAGAATTGACTCCAGAGTTTGTCGAACGTTGTCATCATAGATTTTTAGAAGATTTTCCTCCTTCCAGCATGGTGAGGCACGAAGGAAGTAGATCAATTTCGGAATGGAGATAGATGCTCGTAACAAGAAAAAACCTGAGTGACTTGACAGGAGGAGTAGGCGTTTTCCTAATGTGTCGAAAGTTCCAATCTTCTTTAGCAGCACTTTTGAGATTGCTTCATCACATATGGGGGCACCTAATAGCGTGGCATTGTCGTCTGTGATTGTTTGAATTCCGGGTGTAAGGTCTTCAAACCGCTGAAGGTAAGAATTGTCATCATCCTCCCAAAGTTTAAGCTCTGATTTCTTGTTATTCAAGGAAAGCCCAACCTTCTTTGACTCAATGATGATAAGATTAAGAGCTTCTATGACGCTATCGGAATTTCCGGCAATTGTAGAATCGTCCAAATACCAAAGATTCAAATCCGTCTGAATTGAAGGAATGAAACGGTTGATTACGAGTGAGAAGAGTAGAGGTCCCAAAGGGTCGCCTTGCTGGACACCTAATTCCGAAGAGATTGGGGTCGTTCCATAGAAGAGATTCGATGGGGTACCATAAGACTGGTTGATGAAGGGGAACAACTCTGGAAATTTCTCCTTCACGTCTTGTAGAATGATGTCCCTTCTGACTTGATTGAAAGCGTTGGAGAAATCCAGTTTTAGGAAAGCAGTTGGTCCAGTCTTAATGGAGTTGTAAAAAATTCTTGCGGCGTGTGCCCCTGCTTCTGCGCCGTTTTTTACGCCAACTCCAAGTTGGAAGGGAAGAAGGAGTTTTGATGCTGATACTGTTGTACGTTGACATAATATTTTTGCTGCCAGCCTTCTCCAGGTATTTCCGACGGCCACCGGTCTTATTCCTCCTGTTTTCTTTTGTAGTGCGGTTAACGCAGCCCCGAAGAAAATCTTGGTGAATTCAGGAGGCACCCGTCCTTCAATAACAGACTGTATGAAAGTTTGGATGGCGGTTGTTAGATTAGAACCAGCGTCTCCAGTAGAGTGGGAGGTTAGGTCCTTTATTATTTGAGGGCGTAGTCCATCCAAACCACCCGCTGATCCAGGGGGAAATGACTTTATGCTGTTGGATACCTCCTCTTTTGTGATTTGTGGTACGTGGATATCATCAGGAGGTTGCGGGAAATTGGTAGGTTCAGGATGCGGAGGGTGGCGTTCCTTTAGAGCCAGTAAGGTCGCTTCACAGGAAGGTGCTACTATGTCATCAGAAGTTACCAAGCGAATGGCACCTTTGATGTCGCCATCTGAAAGCTTGGCTTCGACTTTCTTAGCCCATAATGTTTCTTCTCTCTTTTCTTCAGTTTGTTTCGTGTTTCTTTTGGGTTTCGTCGAAAAACTCCATTGGGAGATATTGGAGTGAGTTCCTTCGGTTTCCCATAATCTGGCCCTCTGCTTGACCCAAGTTGTTAAGTTTTTCACTTCGTCTTCTCTTTTAGGAACCGCGAGTATGACATAAGGAAGTAGGAACAGGTTGATGTAGTTTTCATTGGTTGGATTGAGGACAATGTTTCTTAAAGCATTCGTAAATGATGTTGCAACGGTCATTCTTGCACCCTTCGGCACGCGTCTTAATGTTGGGACCGTTTGTCGTAGCTCAGCAAGTCTTGTACCCCACTCCACTATTCCATTGGTGTTGTGGACAAGGTTAGTGAGGGAATTAATTGATGGAGTGGTGATTGGAGACGAGAGACATTTTGGACAGAACCATTGTTTGTTTTGTCTCGGTTTCCTTTTTAGTTTTGAACAAAGAAGGTGGAACCAGTCATTACAATGGTCGCATTGGATCCACCTTATTTTTGCGGTTGAAAGACTTTCTCCTTCTTCTGTTTCACATATGGGGCAGATCCATGTCTCTTTATTTGGAACAGCTCTCGATTGTTCAACCTCTTCAGGAGTCTGGACAAGGTCTAGCGTTGGAGGTTGTGAGAGTTCATTCCTGGGGGATGAAATTGTCGTTGAAGAAGGATTGTTGAATGTTCCTCTTCTTTGTGGTGACATTGTTTTTTGAGGATGAAAAACAGCAGCCTCTGCTCTGAGGGATGGGCTCAGTAAAGGTGCTGGTGAAAGAAAGGTTGACATTATCTTGTTCGGAAGGGTCATTTCGTCCAGGTCATTAGTTGTTGGAAGGTGTCTCAGCGTGCCCCGTGCTCCAATTCCCGTGTTATTGGTGTCGAGAAGCAGAATAGGAGGGCAAAGAGTATCATTATTTGAGTATGCTGGTCGTCCTCTCCACAAAGAATTGAACTTTGTCGCCGGAAGGGGTAGACTCGGACTGCTTGGTTCTATTCTTCTTGAATCTGGGGGACGCCGTAAGGAAATGAATTGGTTTGCTGGAAGCGGAGGCCCATTGTAAATTGGTTGATTGCGGATGTGTTCATTAACTTCATCCCATTCTGCATCTGTAAGGGGCGGTTTCTCTATGAGGTTTCTTTGTTTCTGGCTTCGGGTTAATGGCATTTTCGTGATTTGATTTGCATGGATACTTTATGTCTTAAGGAAAAAATTGCTCCGAATTTACTAAAAATTCTGACCCTATCGGGAGGTCGTTTAAAGTTGAAAATAAGATGGAAAGGAAGTGAGAGGGATTGAGAAAAGGTACTCAAAGTGTGCCCAAGAGTGTGGGTCACACATGTGATGAAAAATTTTAAGGGGCAATCGACTTTTTCTATTAATTTTTTTAGAAAAACTAAGAGCAAAAAATTTGTGCGTCTTTTTTGATAAAATTTTTTTATCATTGTAGTTGTAGTTGAATTTATCATTTTTCTAGTGTTCGATAATTATCTAACTGACATTGATATCATCTCTCACATATTTCTTCTCTTATTTTGTTATTTTAGGTGTCACCGTCACCTCCTTTGTGAATGGAAATGGTGGAGCTAGGACGATGGAAAACGAGGCTGACGATCGTGTCGCGGGGGAAGAAGGTAGGATGATGTTGTTGACAGACAGAGATAGAGGACGTGTTATTTACTTTATATCATTACTACAGGTCCCAAATGCATCCTGGAAGGCAATGTGGCAGGGACGAAGGTTTTCAGCAAAAAAGAGGTGTGTGAGTGTTATTTTACGCTAAACCAGTTTTGCATTAGGAAACGGAATATACGTCTCTCGTCCCTTTTCCATTATTTCAGTTGCTGCAGATCATCCTTAAAAAGGTGGTGGAAGGGGATGAACCAAAGCAATTTAGCATGCCTTATAGAAATGACAATTTTTGGCAAGAATCCCTTCTTCTTGACTATCGTTTCGTCTGCCACACATTCAACGAAGCCGTTCTCGCACTTCACTCTTCACCACTTGTCATACATCTCAACAGGTTGTTCCCTTTCGTCAACCGTTGCTACACACCTGTACCTGTGGATAAAATCCCCAATCTCCCTCCAGAATTGTGTAGAAAAGTGGAACTGTACATCTCCAACGAGACCAAAATCTTGATCGAAGGAGAAGAAATTTCAACCCCGACTGAGATGCCACCAGTGGCAATCACCTTCCTTAATTTCTGCTCGCATTCCCTCAATGGATCTAAGATCAGCGGTTTGAAAATGGAGGTCTGGGATGAGTGCCTACTCCACCCTCTCGCCGACGCTGTTGAGCGGTACTGTCCCAATTTAACGGAAATAAGTGTGAAGACCCATTGTTATGACTATGACCATGACCGAATCAGTGATGCACCCTTCAAATTTTCAACAAAACATAAATTAAGGAGGATCGAGGTGAACTATGATGGCAGTGGCAGGGCTGCCAATTGGTCGGGCGAAAGAGCGGACTGTCCGGTCATGAATAACATGGCGAGGGCAATTGTGGATGCATCTCCAAACTTGAAGACTTTGGAGAGTAGAAGCAATATCTTTTTAAACTTGAGCCTGCACCGCCACATGAAACGTATCGTCTATGATATATCCCCATCGAAATCAGAAACTACTGTTGAGGTATGTTGCTAAGAAAAGTGTTTATAATAACAACTCAATAAATTGGTTGAACACATCTCATTTTTAGGATTTGAGGAGAATGCTTGATAGTTGTGCAACAGTCCTTCAAACTTTAGACTCTAAAGCTCTAAAGTTTAGAGCTTGGCGTCGGAGCTGAACGTTACGATTACGACATTCCTGAGCGTGTTTCAAAAATGAAGGAGTTCAGGATGGGCCCAATGCCAGCTCTCCACACCCTTATTATGCACATGTCAGAGGAGTATAGCTTCGGGAAGGTTTTGGCCAGTTGTGTGTTTCACCCTGCCACCTCACAACTTCGTTCACTGACCTTTGACATGAATGAGCCAGACAGGGATGATGACTTGTTGCTCCTCATTCGTAAAAACTTCCCTAACTACCAAACCAAGTCTGTCTAAATAAAATGGTAGCTCATTAATACGGGTTTACAATCTTTATACAACGTTTCATGCCATCCCATATTTTAACCTGTTGAGTGGATGTACTGACGTTGTCAAAACGCAAAGCTGTCGTCAAATTAAGACAATTACAAATATACCGAAAATGCGTTGTCGTTCATTACCGCCACCACCGAACATTTAATCATGCAGCATTAGTTGAGCGACTGCTTCTGCATTTTCAATCACTAACAGTATTGACTGACTCGAAAGACGTGGCCGTGGTAGCATAGTAAACACCCTTGAAGCCCGGCATCCCCGCCAACTTGGCAAACCAACCCTCCGCCATCTTCCTCCCCGTCACGTGGGGGAAGTACTCGTACCCTTCGAGGAATGACAGTTTGGGCGGCCCTGCCTTGAACTGATAGAGAAAGTACCTGCAGATACGAGATATCGTATATGTTCTGAGATACTTCTTGAACTTTGACCTTGTCGTGAAAACTGCGTTTAAGGTAAAAGGAATATGAAGATTGGCAGAGCTGACGTTTAGTGTTATGGTAGGATATATTTGCAGATCCAAGGCAGCTTTAGCAGCAATCGTACTTGAAACTACACACTGACTTGCATCTTAAACCTCCGTTTATTTAAGTATTAATACAAATAGGTAAAACTCAAGGCCGTGTCCATCTGTAAACGCCGTACTACTATATAACTTTTGTGAATCTAATAACAATTCCATCAATATCCACAAGTCCTCATCATCCTTTGTAGCAGTCGTTCAAGACCAAAAGATATTGCGCACACTCCCAGGCAAGCACCCCAAATGTACATCGCCACTACCAGCTCCCCCAGCGAGATATAGTTGTTCTCCTTCTCCCTCTCCTCTGCATATTTCAAGTGTCCTCCAAATTTAAACTTGAGTTTAGCGATCTTCAAATCCCCGTGGATCACTTCCCAGTATTTGTAAATCCCAACCTCCAACAGACGTCTCCACATATTAAGTGCCCTGTCAGTGAAGGCTGTGTGGATGAGAACATGTTGAAATTGGCTTGACCCAAGCTTAAAATCACCGCAGAGGAAACGGGTGACCATTTTTTCGAAATTGATATACTTGTTAACAAAGGACACGACTTTGAGCCTTTGTATCAGGTAACCCCAGTTAGACTTGGGAGTGTAGATGAACATCGCAAAGGGCATCACTGGTATCCCCCGAGCAGAAGCCGACAATCCATCCTCCATAATGTACTCCATGGCGTTCGTGGATGTGTCACTCCACATCACATAGCTTGGGGCTTCAAATATCTGACGTTTGCTCCTGGAAAGCACTCCGGTCTTATTCAACTCATCAAGCACATCCATCCTCTCCAGTGGGTATTCAGAAGGCCCGTAAATTACAACCCCGCGAGCCCTGAGAAAGGACCCTATTCCCGTGTAGCCTGGTGGCAGGGATGGAGCCACCATGCTTCCAGTCATCATTGACTCGTAGAGAGCGAGGAGGGGAATGGTCCAAAGGGAAAGGATGAGATGTCGAAGTGAATACGATCGAATCGGCTCTCGAAGAAGGACGGAAATGGTAAAGTATAGTTCATGAAGGTATGCATATCCGGAATGTCTAAGCGACGTGATGGCAATGGTCAACATGACAACTCCTAGAGAATACCATGTTACAGGGTCAAAGCTGGTGATGTAGAAATCCTGGACATTTTCAAGTCGGTTGTGCATGTAACAATACAACACCTTCTTATCCCTACCGTTTTCAACAAGAACGTTAGTATACAAGTACCCATCTGCATGGGTCATGAAGTGACCCACATCATACGTTCGGGACGAAGGGAATACCCTGTGCAGGGCCACAAAAGGTATCCTGGCGTCAAATTTAGGCATTTCAACCAACGTGTGATTGAAAGCACGAAACACTTCCATGGTTGTAGCCTGGGTAGCCCCACACAGCGGTTTTGTGTGATGCCGGGATTTTCTGTGGCGCACAACCCCGTATTGATGATAATAAGCGATACATTCTTTACGAAAGGTTACGTATTGTATTTTGCCACGTCCGAAGTAAATCTGCTTTTTAAAAAGCCTGGAGAGATGCCATAGAAATTTCAAAGTCCGAATTTGGCGGAACTGAAATTGATTTTCATCGTGAATGAAGTCCACCCTATAGGATACAAATATCCGAGGGTACACAAGGTAGACCGGAACTGTCGTTGTGAAAAACGGTGGTGTAAACACGTAGTGCTGTCGAACTATCGAGGAGAAGTCCACAAGGATTAGTGCGGCCTTGTGCCAGAGACGCCAAATGAACAAAGAGTATACATTCTTGAAACCCTCTAATCGGTTCTCCTTACCGTTCCTCCATTTGGAGATATAAACCCCCAAAGTACAACTTTCTGCTAGTTTGTTTTGTGGCAGGGGAAATTTTATATCTAAGGATTTCTGATCGAATTCAATTCCGTGGTCGGCTATTACCCAACTATTCGTGGAATGAACGCGAGCATTCCAGGTTGGAGACAAATAGTCCATATATTGTCTTTCCGTGCACTTAACAAAATGTATGCAGGAGTCATTGCTTTCGTTCAATTGCTTCGAACCAAAGGCAAGTGTCGTAAAGGTGAGAGCCCACATCACGATTTGACAACAAGCCACTTGTCTTGCTTTAGTCGAATACATGGTTTGTCGGTACCAATACCAGCTAACTGCGGTAGCCTGTTCGAACAGAATTATAACTGCAGTTCGCTCCAGTAGTGTTCAATCCAGGAAGAACGCTGAATCCAGTACATACAGTGCACAGTTTAAAATTGTTATGTCTCCGTTCCATGCTAACCTAAGCATAGATTGGTAGTCTTGGTTGGGTTTCCGGTGTATGATGGGATGTTGATCCAAAGGCGCAAACGTATTTATTGTTATTTTAACATTATGTTTTAGCAATGAGGATTTCCACATCGGTGAAATTCAAACGGTTGGTCAGTACGAATAAACGAACTGTAATCATTTTCAAAGGATTGGTTGGTGGTCCACATAATGACATACAAACCTGATATTAAATATTGATTTTTACAATCAAAATGAAGGGTAGGGAAATAGCCTGTGTTATTTATCGTATTTAAGAAACGTTAAAGTTGTCTGGGTGAACATTTGCCAATATGTAATAATGTAATTAAGGTTCCATCTACAAAGATCCAATAGCAAGTATGCCTGCCGTCTAATGAATATTTTGCTGATTTTTTAAAGATTAAAAACAAATGTACTTTTCACTGAATTTGACGGTTTTAGCTTTACATGTTTACCCGTGCATCATAAGATGAGTATACCAGATTTGTTGCTTCAGAAGGGTTTAATGTATACATTTGTCATGTGCACTTTATCAATTACATGAAGAAACGGGCAAACGTATATGTCTTCATATACGTTTGCCCTAAAAGCATTCGTATACAAGTGACAAAGGTTTCTATGTACAGAGCAGCAGAGCAACGGTTTGCCGTATGCTAAAGTCAACAATGATCAAAGGTGTGCAAGAGTCCACGAAATTCCCCAAGAAATAAATCTTCAGCGGCTTCAAGGACTGCTGCAAGCGTTTGGAGTAATCCATGTCCGTCTTGCACGCATGCTGTACGTTCATAATAAGCCTCGTGGATATTGAGTACACTCGAGAAGCTGTTATCCATGGCGGCAAACCGGTTGCCCAGCAAACAATGTACATGAGTGGAAAGAAGCTGTACAACCACCAGTCAAGTTCACCATGCATGCGAATCAGTAGAAAGATGTTAAGGACTTGACCAAGCAATGGACAAATGATTATTATGGGAAACTGCAGTTGTCGTAGGCAATCGTTCACAACGACCTCGACGACTTGCAGGATTTTAAACCCCCTCAAATCAAACTCCTCTGATGACGCGAGGATACGAGTGTACTTCCACATCGATGTAACCCCTGCAATACCCACATACACGACGCAGAACGTCATGGAGTAAAGCATGTTGGAGAAGAAGTACCAATCCAGGAAGGCCATAGACATTCTAGTGAGCACATTTATAGTGACATGCCGTCCACATGCGTGTGAGAGAATCATTGAGCTCAGAAACGGTGGCTGACACGGCAGAAAGGCAGCCTGTATGGATTGATCAAAGCTTATCTCAGAATTCGCTATGTTGAATCTTGCGCTGGAGAATTGTGCTGTGATGCGTAATAAAAATTGTTTACAAATTACCAATAGTCCCACCAATACTGTAACGATTGGGAGGCACTCCTGCAAAAATCGCTGAGCCAAAAGCACCAACATGTCCCCTTTTGTCAATTCCGCTTGTTGCATTTTCCCTGTTCAAGATATACCTTAATATTGTTTAAAAATTTAGAGTGACGAAGCTTACCGCTGCCGAACAACATCTTTTCATACTTTACCAGAGTGTTCAGGAATGCATCGTGGCGTATACCGCATAGCTCCAATCGAACGGCAGTGCCAGCAAGGTAAATCATCAGCAGGAATGCTCCGAAGACTTTCTCAGTGTTTGATCGAGATTCTTGCGAAAGTGAGAAACATCCCAGCACCAAATGTACCAATTGTAGAAAACAAAAAACTCGTGAGGCATTGAGACGCCCAGGATTAAACTTTATCCAACACCCATCCCAATCGTAGGGTAGGCCGACGAAAAACCGATTGCACTTTAACAATTTTTTTAAGGATTCCGTAGAAACCAATAGCAGATTATGGGACTCCATGGGAAACAGCGGAAAGTTCAGTGGGAAGAAAGAGAATATGTAATGTTGATAATGATATTCCGTAAGTGAGTCACCACAAGACAAAGCCAGTGCCTTTTAATTAATACTATGATACCATCTACGCTAGCCGAAAATAGAGCATATTGGTTGTGGCATTATTGTAGCGCACAAGCCTAGATTTGAGTTTTCCAAGAACGGAGATAAGATGATAAGGATATCATCTCCCATTTGGTAACCTATATTCTAATTTAATTTCGTGTGTTTATGGCGACGTATTCTTGGTTGTTAGGCCCATTCTATTCATGACAAAATGTACCCGAAATTAACTTGGCGATCAGAACATGGCTTTCTGACGCTTTTGAATGTAGATACCAAAATACGTTGAAGTCACAACAGAAAGGTAGGAAAACGGCTTAGCATGACAAATGTTCATGTCCACTATGTTTTTGCAGAATTGCAATGTATCAGGCTGGGTAATTAATATTGATAGGCAAACTTGACATACGTCGTGTCTCTCTGACACTTTGATTGACTGCCATTTTGTATGAATGAAACGAGTTTGAACCGCACGTTCAATGAAGATCAACATCAAAATGAAATATTCCCCAATTTTTGGCAGTAGAGAGAAGTAACTTCGCAACTGTTGGACATTCATGCTACGTGGCATCCGCAAGCTCACTTAAGTTAAAGTGTCCGGGGAGATAAATACGACTCAATTTCAATCAAGCTTTCAAGCAAAAACAAACGTATGCAATGTATAAAAGTATGCCGCTTCACTCACTGTCAACCACGGAAAATTGCAATAATGAATAAATCCAAAAACAAATTGATCAAAGAGAAAGAACGAGTAAGTTGTAGTAAGTGAAGTAGAGGAGACCCAGTAGAGAACAGGATTACCGCGGTAGGCTTACGTTTGGCTCCATTCATATCCCCCATTCCAATATTACCAAGCGTTGGTATGGAAGAACTACGAGTATATGCATGTGGGTATGAAATGGATAGCAAGAGTAATTTAAGAGATGGTCTCAATTAATATAATCAAGGGTTTGATTGCTTAAATGTTATAGTGTGGACAGTGTTTACAGCAAAGAGGAGACAAAGTGAACGAAACGAAGCGAGCTCTGCCCGAACATCTTACGTTTGGCTCTTTTTGTATCTAAGTTGAATAAGCTGCATTTTGGAAAAAATATTCACTGTCAGTCGTCAGTCAGTCAGTGTACAGTAGTGAACAGTAGTGAACGAGTCGGCATCGTTGATGAGCTCGAGCTCGGATCATCCGAATTTTGGGGTTAACATGGATAATTTCTACTTGGATTTTCCTGGACATGAGGATGAAAAAGGACAAAAGGAAGATGAGCACAAGGAACCTTCTGCTTCCGAGAAGGTTTTCATAAACGAACTCGTACGTATCGTCTTTTAAACACATTAATTTATGGCTACCAGGCGCACTACATTTACGTTGTTTTTTACAGTTACTGATTAAGATCGTAGGCTTCATTCATGGTTCCCGTGCACCCAGACAATTGGAGAAGGGGTGCCTAGGGCTTCAGCTTCTTTCCTTGGATTGGAACAACGCAGTTCTGAACTTCAGGGGCACGAGGAAGGACCAGTGTGCCATAGGCCTTCGTCTGCTCTCTGAAATGGAAGAAGTCGATGTGGCAGGGATGGAAACTAGATTGTGTCAGGACGTGTTTTTAGAGTTCGACACCTGCTGTAATTGCATGCTGGAAACATGTTGTCACCTTACGTCTCATCTTCCGGCACTGTTCTGCACTCTGCTCAAGGAACATGGCTCTACTATTCAAACGTTAACGGTTAAAAATGTCGTGGGGAAGGATTTCGGGAACTTTCTAACCACGATCAACGAAGAATATCAAAACTTGCAAAGACTCTCTGTGTCCAGAAGAGATAGTGCAGATTGTTTTTATGACGACCTGCCGGAATGGGGAGGACACTTTGAACAACCCCAGAATAAGTTGGAAACCCTGGAAGTGCACTGGTTCCACGATGGTCACTCTGAACTCTGATCAAGCCAGATATGGTGGCAAGATCATGACCAACTTTATAAAGGTGACACCCAACTTGAAGGAGTTTATCATGAGGGGCATTGAGTTAGACTGGGACAGGCGAAGCATGCCGGGACTGCAATTCTTGAAACATACAGATACCGGAGGAATTCGAGCCCGCGGATCAGCTGAACTGGAAGCAACGTGCTCTTCCAGATTTTTAGAAATTAATTGAAAAATTAATAATTACCAGTGCGAAAGTGCTAAGTGTGCAAAAAAAATAAACAAAAAACAAAGAGGTGGGCTCGAGGGCCTTCCTCTCCGTCGTCTCATCGTGCCTTCCAGTACCCCTGGGCTCATTCGCTCCTGGG
>JAQGCL010000646.1:0-12189 GCA_034699605.1 Isotomiella paraminor
TTCATATTGATGTAATCACTCAATTCTTATTTGCAACCACCGGGAATAAATAAAAAGTCAACAACTAATTGATCTTGTCTTTTGTTATTACCATCTTAATTGGCTGTTTTTTTTGCAGATGTATAGATTTAAAGTGGTTGGAAACGGGGATAACAATTCAGTGGTGGTGGTTGTTAGAAGAAGATGAGGAAGTGGGTTCATGTCATAGACTCATAAACAGAAGAACCACTATCTATTATACTAGAGGGTTGTCAAGTTTTATTTAGAAATTCTCAACCATAAGCTGTTGTCAATCAAATGAGTGCACTTTCTTTTCGACTCTAGCAACAGGATGTAAAGATCTATGTTTTTTTTGAACGAAACAAACTTGAGAAGTTATTTACAAAGATGAGCTTGATCTTCTCGATCCACCCTAGGGTCCCAACCTCATAAATTCCTCCCTACTAGAATTGCCAGAGATTTGAATGTCTTATTCTGGCCTCTTTGAGTTGTTGATGTTGTAACTGGAATAAGGGAAAGTGTGCGAGTGAGTGAAAAAAAATGACCGTTGCTAGTTGTGCTTGAGAGTGAAAAGTTGAGCAGGGACAGGCTGAACCAGAGTCTGTACAAAACCAAATACCCCGGGAGTGAGTAGTACAGACTCTGGTTCAGAGACAGGCAGTCTCCTTTTGTTCAGTCTGCTCAAGTTCATTGACTCATCATCATCATCATCATCATTCTACTCTGAGTCTTGCTCTGTGTCTTGTTGAAGTCAGTCGATTTTGTTTTCCTTGTCAAGAATTATTTTTTTACAAACGTTTCCTGTTTTGTTCCCTGAATTGGAAATTGGAAAGCATGGAAGATAATCGTAGTCTGCTCAAGGATCCTGTCTTCGAAATTAGTCAAAATATTAATAGAATCGGATTTCAAATATCCGAAAAACAGAAATATATGTCTAAACTCGTAAATGAGATAGACTACTTGGAAACTCGGAAGAGACGACCATTAAGTTTGGTAAGTCAATAATACAAATATTAATATTATTATCCCAACTGTATATACTATATATAGGAGGGTATTCTCAACCACGAAAAGGAGATTAAAGATGCCCGAACATGGACCACTTCCACAGTGAACAATCTGGAAATATCCATTGCAAACCTGGAGGTATTATTATCCATTATTATTTATATTATCAAAAAAAAACCAAGGGGACATCATACATTTTGAATTAATTAGAAAGAGCTAAAAGAAGAAAAAGAGAAGGAAAGGAGGATGTTAGAATTCTATGAGCTCTCTCGTCTCGTGGCGTTGAAGAAGGAAGAGATAAGGACCAACTGGGAGGTCAAGGAGAAAGAGCTGGAGTCCATTATGGGCTACAGCATGGAGGTAGTGGATCGAAAAATTACGTACGTCGAACGCAAAATATCCAACAACAAAAAATGGCTATACAGGCTGGTTCATCAATACAATCGTCCTCTGGTAACAACAACAAAGCTTTATAATAGATTGTTATGACTCACGTTTGGGGAAATAGAGATTGTTTCCCAAAGACTTTAATTTCGTCACTCCGATAGACCAAATTCATATTCTCTGATTCATTAAACATGAAAAGTGTTTTTGTTTTGTAAAAAAATACGGCAAATGTATCATATCAAAGAGAATAAAAAAAACCATTACTCTTGAAGTTTGTCTGTTGTTTATTGGTTACAGAACACATTGTAATTAGTAGGGTTCACCGTCCCATGACTCCTAACGTCCTGAGAGAATCGTCGTCAAATCAAAGGATCATGGCCCACTTTTTGAAAACATACAAACATGACATTGGAAATTTGATTTGTGTGTAGGTAGGTATAAATTATTTACCTTGATTGACATTTTCACTCCTCAACGGATCCCTCCCATCTTCGTAGTTATCTGAATCATAACTTTACTCGCCACTCAGTTCAGATTAGCATGTCGCAGGTTGAAGGGGCATTGGCATACAGTCGTCGTCTGGAACTAAATCGAAGAAAAACAATTCGAGAACTTGAGAAAACATTTTTGACGTTGTGACTTGATTAATGATTCATATTATGGACATTCGTGTTGAAAGTTTGAAAGCTTCTTCTTTTTCTGAAAAGGGTTTCTCTTTGTGCATCAAATCTGATTTTCTTAGCCAAAAAACCTGGCTAGTGCATGAACCGCACTTGTGCTCTTAATATTGTGGATCCAATTAATGTAAGGACGATTGAGGAAGTGTTTGAGTGAATTTTGTAGAAATTGGAGTTTGGATCTGTGATTTTATAAATTTATTTTGGTTTTCGTGGCCAATCCTGTACTCTCACTTTGTACACTTTGTTTGTTTGCTATCAAGTGATTTTATTTTTAACATGAGCTCAAGTGCGGTATAAGGTCAAATGTCATAACCCTCCCAAGATCACACCCACATCAAACCAACAGATTGCTTCTCAAATGTTATAATGTACATAGAGTTTATAAAAATTTAGTCCAAATCAAATAACACATTATTATGTATAGGTTTGACACCCATACTTTCTGAGAAATGTGAAATGTGTGTGGGTTAGAAATGTGACACCCATAAATAAATGTGACACCCATAAATAAATATGACACCCAACCCACAAATAAATGTGACACCCACATTTCTTTACAGCAGAGGACAGCTCTTGCAATCCTACAGTCATCCGTAAATTACAATCGTTTAATCCAGTTACTACACGTAACTTTACATGTTTGTATGAAATTCACAAATTTTTTAGTTGCTTGCTTAGATCCAGTAATTCAACAACTAATAATGCATGTATACGTTTCTTCCCCTCTGAAGTCTTGTCTTTTGCAAAAAAAAGAAACAATTAGTAAAAAAAAGTCTTCCGAAAAAAATGGAATTGTCCTAGATTTGATAATGGAGCCAGTCCTACTACAGCTTTTAAATCATTCTCAAGATTTCATCTTTGACATTGCAACGAAGGAAGTCATCATGTCGTGGTTTTAGGCAGTCATTGTTCACAATGAGAGGTCTTTTATTCCTAACCATAGTAAGTAATTAGTTACGTAATTAATAATATGTAAGTTGAATGCTGCTAAACCCTCAGAATTCCATGCAAATGAGGTGGTACTTCAGAGAGTATCTTGTTTGTCAAGTAGTACAAAAATTACCTTGCCTCCTTGCTTCCCTTAAACTGCCCCAATCCCTTTCCAGCATCCATAACCCAAGACTAGTACAGCGACCAACCGAGTTTTTCTCATACAATTTATTAGTACAAAATTTATTGATTATCACCCGGTATGCAATTGGTAATTAAGAGTGAGAGAAGACATGAACAAAGAAGAAGAGAGAGAACATTTAGAAGACTTGGCAAACTTCACTCTCTGTCAGTAGAATAATTAAATGGAATTAAATAATTGGAAGAAGATTCATTTTACATACATGAATCTCCTTCGATCTAAGACAAGAAAGTGAGAATGGTAAAGTGGAGAGAGACAAGAAGAGAGAGGGTATCCATTTCTAAAAGCTTTCCATTCATGTGCTCCTCCATTCCTCTTTTGAACCAGGCCTTTTTCTATGTGCTTTGGAAATTTACATTTTTGCCTGGTTTAGTTTTTTGATGCAAAATGATAGCTTCACAGGAAAAAAGTTGTGTTGCCAATCCGGAATTGTTCAAACCAATAAAAGTCTAAATTCCTTCCTCAAAAATTCATCTCTTAAAATATGATTTTTTGAAGCCCCATTTTCTCCAAATATTAAAAAGGAAATGTATTATTAAATGGGCAAAGGAATATAAATCCTAAAAGAACATCTTTTTCCCCATAATCATGATTTCTTTTCCTTCCTTTCCTTATCATTTCATTTCTTCAGAAATAGATCCACACGTGGAGGAAAAATGGAAAGGAAAATATCTGATTATATCTTTCCTTATCAAATTCCTCTGATAAGCTTTAGGTTGTATGCAATAACACTAACCAAATCTTATCATTATTCATTTGACCACAGTGTCAAGACAACGCCTCTCTTTTGTCTCCTCTCCACAAACTTTCTTTAAACTATTTCAAATCCGAGAACTTTTTAACAAAAGTTTTTTTTGACAATCTACGACAATGGAGTTCCATGATGATATCCCTAGTGAGTGGTTTTAATTTGTATTTGTAAAAACAAGATTTAATTTGTATTCTTCAATTAGTCTTGCAGATGGATGAAATTGTAGAAAGACTCCGTAAAGTCACACATGAGGATGACCCAACCATATCCAAAAAGGAAAAAGCAAAAAGAAGGATGCATTTTGGTAGCATCATGGAAATGGAGGATATGGTGTATGGGATCGTTCAATTTGTTCAACACCATCCCTCATCTCAACTCTATAAACCACAGAAACCATCAAATGGCCCCATTCTCAACCACTATGAAGAAAGTGATGAAGAGGAGATCCAATCAAGACCCAAAACCAAAAAAGTACAACCCAGAATTAGTAAAAGACGTGCACCCTCAGTGGTCACTACCGATGACTCTGATGATGGTCTCTCTATTGAAGAGGAGGAGGATTCATCTGATGATTCCTCTAGTTCAAAAAAACCTATCCCTCCTGGTGTCAAACGGAGTCGTGGTGAGAAGAAAAAACAAAATCCATGTCCTCCTCAACCAAAGCCAAAAAAAATCCCAATTGATTTCAATAAAGTGTTAAAAATGCAAAAACCCATTACTGGGTATTTCAACAACAAAAATACCATGCCCGTTACTAGGAGGAATGAAGTTGTTCGAAAGTACAAAGAGCATTATGAAAAAATGAACACCTTCCATGAAAAATCCACATCCATTGCATTCCTCTTCAAAGTCCTCTACTACTGCAAAGGAGGGAGACTGGTGGACCATGCATCCATTGAAGAATATGCACAAATCTATGCCCAGACATACTTAGAAGAGAGAGTCAGAGACGCGAGGAATTGGAAAATTCAATTGGATTTTGAAAGATATGATATTGATCCAACCAAATGGACCCTGCTCATAGATATAACTCGCCTTCCTCCCTCTCCCTCTCCAATTCCCCCAAATGGTAAAATGATTTACTCTCATATTATATGACTTATTATTATTATTATTTATGTGTTTACTAGTGTCTCCACAATTGGTGCAACAGGTTAGGAAGGTGATTAGCATTGATGCTAGACTCACAGAAGTGATGAAACAATACAAATCTGCTCAAGAGGAAACAAAGAGAATGGAGGAAAAATACAAAGCAGCTAAAGTTCATGAAGGATTGAAATGGAATGAAATGGAAGCAATTATAAAGGAATATAATAGCCTTCAGTCAACTCATCAATTCAATGAAATTGTTGGTCCCATTTGTACTGGTGATATGGAAGCTGCTAAATCTGCTGCTGCTAAATTCAGAGCTGACCTCCCGGAAATGATTGATCCAATTGGCCATGCTTTTATGCTAATTGACCCAAGTGCTAGAGCAAAGATTGTCGCTGACAAGCTTGATAAATTGAAACCACTTGGTGGTTAACTTTTGATTGTTATTTTTTTTGTGTGACCTTTATAATGTGACTAATGAATTAAATTGAATTGTATATTACTTGTTGTCATTACATTTTTCTTTTTAAGTCATTAGAATTAGGATCTTGCATTTTTGAGGGAACTTGCTTAGGCAGGAAAATGATAACGATGATGATGACAGTTGCTTTTTTCTGCCGTGACGGTGGATTCTGGTAAACTTCCACAATGTATTGTTGATTTTGACAGGAAGTCTATATTAAATTACAACCACAATGGAATCAGAAAAGATCAGAATAAACTACTCAGACATGATCATTGATTAATCATTCATCACTAATCAATTCATCTGTGTGGCGTCAGACCGTTCATCAAATGCATCCCTACAAGAGTGTGTTACTGCCATGAGAGACTGTTGTTGTATTGTTGTGAATGGTAGATCAACCGGAACCAATATTTAACGAGGCGTAAAGAAGATTGAGACAAATCATGAATCAAAATTGTTGGACTCCACTCCAACTGTATGCAATCAGACAAAAACGACAGGGAAAGGAATTAATATCATTACTGGTGATAATGGAATGTCTATTTTATAATTTATTTGCGATTCAGTTTGTAACGTTTGTCTGTTTGGTTGTTGGTTTCATTTTGGGTTTAGGATTTTATGTATTTGGTTTTTTATTTCTGTTTTTTATAAAAATTGTTTCGGATTTTGAGACACGATCTAGTGCCACAAGTAATAAAACTTTGTAGATAAAATATGTCGAACGGGTCAAATATGTTCTGTGTACACAAATTGTGGAAGGATTCTATACCCTATACCTCAATCTTCCAAAAGTTCAACCCATTAGATTAGAGAAGGGCTGTTTAGAAGGATTGCTCAAGTAGCATCCTCTATCTGGTTGCTTATATCTGGTTGATATCTAATACATTCACCAAGACTTGCTACAATCATAAAGATTCTTTGAGAGATTATACTGAGTCTATGCTAGTTCTCGTTCGTAAGGTTCAAAATAAAATTGAAATGTCAGATGATAAGGGACCTATAGACCTTATAAAATGATAAGTGCATTTTCTCTAGTTTCAAAAGGGAACATTGAAAAGCTTGAGCTTATAGAGGTAGAGGGCCTACATAAAGACTTGTGCCTTTCCTCAATTCGTTTTTATAATTCGCCTAAGTATTGATGCAATGGCAACCTATGTCTATGAATTTGTTCATATCTAAGTGTAGTCCATTTCCAGTGTTTGGAAAGGTCAGGGATATCATTGGAACTAATCGTCCATTTTGATTAGAAGCTGGAATCCAAACTCTCCGGTCTACCATCTCCCGTTCTAAGATAGTTGCATCCTCTGACGCCAATGGATTTGCTGGAGTCTGCTTTCGCCTACCCTTGTAATTCCAAAATCATTTTCTTGACCTCACCGACCAAGGACGCAAAAGGGATAAATATATGTGGACAAAAGGGGAACAATAAAAAAGCTGTAGATGATTTTACCACGTAATGTAATAACAAACTATATTCTTTGTATCGCTAATCCATTTCTCTCTTCAAGAAGAAAAGGAGAAAAGGAAAAATTGGAAGAGACTACATCTTCATTACTTAATGTAGTATCTTTGTGTTTTAAAAAAATTAGTGGCATATTTAAGTCTTTTGCTATGGGACTCATCTAACAATTTTAAAACTGGAAAAAGTGTAGAACAACGTCTGGTGGCATAAAAGGTGCATTAATGAATTGCATAATCTGGATTACAAAATAACACAACTTTAGACAGGATTATTGGATTATATTTTGATTTCTCAAAACCTATGTTGATATAGTAGATTGGCCTTGTGAATTGATGCTGATGGAGATGGATACTATAAGAAATGAGAGTTTCAAAATACGAAACTAGATGCCTAATAATAAGAACATTAGTATGCATCGTTTGATATCAAAAACCTCCTCCATCTCAACCGCCACCACAACCGAATCTTCCTCTCTTCTTCCATTTGTATTATCTACTATATGGTCTTTTTTCGATTTGTGCACATATGTCTAAAACTATCCATACCTCCAGCAAAAATGAATTCTTATCAGCCATTTTCAATTGCTAATTTCGAAGAAATGCTTATACTGCAGAAAGAGATTCTCATTTATGATGATGACAGTGGTTACTTAACTTTCAAGACGAGTGAGTTAATTAAGATTTTCAATACAAAATAATAATTGTCAGCTTTGAACTATATGAGGATGACCCAGTGGTTCAGGAAATACTTGCCAGTATTGATCCATACACCTTTCCGCAATTGTCTGTAGAGGACGTAACCGAAAATCTCGAGCCCTGTGATGATTTTGATTCAATTAATGGAGTAATCGAGAAGTGGAGAAGAGGATCTACTTTTAGATCTTTTCAATGATCCAGTTATTCCCTCTACAGATGCAGAATTTGAGGCAGAGACTGACATTGCTGGAGGAGATGACATTGTTCCCCCAGTTGTCCCATGAACACAAGAATAAGTCGAGACAGAGGCTGACATTGACAGAGGAGACGACATTGTTCCCCCAGTTGTTCTTTCAGAACAGGAAGAAGATAAGGCAGAAGTTGACATAAAGAGAGGAGAGGATCTAGTTGCCCCAACACAGGAAGACATAGAAAAGGCTACAATTACTTATTTAGCAGTCATGTTGGCGACTTTATGCTCCACGACATCTTTTCATAAAGAGGAGATGGAATTTAAATTTGATGAAGACAGCGTCTCCATCTCTTACAAAGACATCATCATGGAGGAAGACAATAATTACGTATCTACCAAGATATCATGTAAATTTGTTGGCAGCATTCAAACCTCTGGAATTTCTAGTGGGAGGAATTTATGGGATTGGAATTGGGACCTCTGCTTGGATCGAAAAGACGAAGGAAACCATAAAACAAGTACACACGAAGGGAAACAGAAAGGCAATCCTTGATACTTTTTTTTTGACTGGGTTAAGAGTCATGAATGAATTTTTTTTGGATTTTTTTTGTAAATGTGTTTTATCTATGGTTTTTGTAATCGATTTTTTTGTTTGCATTAAAAGCACCTTTGTTATATCCCTTGACTCAGGTTCCAAACAATTAAGGACTCGTCGCAAATTTGCATTACAGCAGTTGACAAATCGAAATGGATTGATAACCAGTTTTACAATTCAAATGTTAAATCATGAGGATATTGTGAGGTTCAATCACGAGGTTGTTAACGGCGAGCCTCACTCTCATTTTGTACTATGGATGGCTAAGATGTTGGCTCAGAACAGAAGATTACATGGTTAAAAAGAAATTCGACATGTTTTAGTTTTGCTAATCAATTTTCCTTCTTGGACTTTCGACTTTGTTTTATTATTACTGCATTGAAAATGAAAAAATGATATTGCAACAAAGTTTAATTTGTAACAGACGCTGCCTGTAGAGAGACATTTTATAGTCAACTTCTCTCTGTTCGTTCATCATGATGGCTGGCGACATTCTCCTCTGTCCATCAAAAGTTCTTCAAATCATCAACATGCATTAACCGGTTTCATATAAAATTTGATTTTATGGTTTATCAGGTTTCTCCAACTTAAATTCTATTCGTCATAAAAGTACAAACCCTTGTTCTCTTTTTCTTGTAGGTATATTTTTACATTTTCATAACAACTTTTCCATCTCAAACATAATAATTTATAAAATAGGAAGGGATGTCTCTTCTGGCATATCCCCCTTTTCTACTTTATTTTCCATAGTCATGGACTCCAATTTGGAACGCAGCATCATTAATTTCAATGACTAAAGGACCAATTTCATCATGGACACAACGACCAATTGGAGTTTAAATCCTCTATATTAACTTCAGTAGTTAATAAGGTTAGTTAGGTCAGTCAGAAGGAGGGCAATGTGGATAGGATGCACCGTAATTTCCTTCCCAAAGACTAATCCTAATCTCGCGATTGTCATTGTAGTTATGCTATTAATGAATCTCATTTTCGATATCTACACTGCTGGCTAAAAGTTAGGCCAGCCCATTGTCATAAACATATCCACAATGCTATGTTAAAAAACCACCAAATCAACCGCCGATATCCATCCATGTATATTGAAGATTGTCCATACAAGAGGAAATGAAAGTTATAAAGGACGACAGCTACAACGTTGCAAATAAAAGTTTTAAAGGAAGGTTCGTTATGAAAGCACGGGATGCTGCAACCCATCATGTTGGTATGTAACACATTGCAATGAAGTGAGGGAGAGCCTAGGTTTTTTATAGTTGACCGAAGATTGGAATAATCAAAGAATAGTTGTAAACAAAGGACAGAAAGGGCAGAAAATCCATCCATGAGTTCAGATAAGTTTGATGGACGAAGTTTCATCGAGTTCATAGAACACCAATTTCTCGCTTAATTTGCAGATCTACAACCAACTATATACAGCTACGAGTACTAGAACCTAATTGGATTAAATTTTTACATCGTAGATTTTTATTATCACGGACTTGGGTTTGTGAATGAAAGACGGCTTCATACATGATGCACGAAGACGTTTTTGACTTCGTCACTTTGTGGATCTATTAGCATATATCTAATTGTAATTTAATTTCTAATGCGAAATTTAAAATGTTAAGTGGTATAAACGACTCAACTTTATTTACATTTCATTCAATCTGAAAAATGCAGTTCAGCAGCAGTTCAGCAACCACATACGCCAAAACTGACAGAATTACAGCCAGCTCCTGTCGTCTCTTCTTCCTTTCACATTATCTACAACTCCAATTAATGTGGTGTAAAGTGTAAGGTAAACCAATGAACAAACTATGTATAACACTGATGCTACACAGAAAAATGTGTCATTTTTCAAGAAAGGAAAGCAACTTCGGCCGTCTCAAACTGAAACTTATTCAACCAGGTAAAGGTAGAACATAGAAAGATAGCAGGACTATTAACAATTTAAACTTAAATTTAAATTTAAATTTACAATTTAAATAACGGCGTTAAACCTTCACACACATATCTCCATTAAATTTCCAATTTGGTTGGTCAGCTTCAAAGTCTGGAAGCATTTTTCACATTCCTTCCCTGCAATATAAGTAGTTTTTAATTTCATCTGTTGGAGAACTCGTCTGTAGAAAAAGAGAAAAATAAATATAGATAGATGAGAGGTAGAGATGTCGAGACTAAATAGACTTTTGAAAAATGAGAGAAAATT
This sequence comes from Isotomiella paraminor, assembly GCA_034699605.1. Lineage (NCBI taxonomy): Eukaryota > Metazoa > Arthropoda > Collembola > Entomobryomorpha > Isotomidae > Isotomiella > Isotomiella paraminor. The sequence continues at coordinate 10,668 of JAQGCL010000646.1, forward strand.
TATTACTTGACTGAACTAAACTTACTTTATGGAAAAGGTAATGGAAAGGAAATAGTAGAAATAGTTGTACCCATTGGAGATAGTTGTCTCTGGAGATGGGATAGTCTTGTGGCTGTAGGAGACATATGCAACAACGGCATCCAATTTTTCATTAACAATTGTGTTTTCCTCAACGCTTTGCAATTCGCTTCATGCCACAACCCTGCCGATTTGAGGGCCTTGAGCAATGTGTTCGATCTTCCTTTGGGACTCTGCTTCAGTCCTTCTGGGAACAAGCCGTACATCGCTGACTTCAACCTACACAATATTTCCTACCTTCATGTCCATACATTATCCCTGGAGAAGCTGGCCCCCCAGGCCTCCTCTACCATCCCTCTGGCTTGGCGGTAGACAACGTAGGGAACATCATCGTGGCAGATATCTTCAACGACAGTCTTCAAGTCTTCTTTCACTCTAATGTCTTCTCTACCATTCAATCCGACTATTAAATATGTGTCACACCCACTATGATTTGACCTGTGATTTAGCAATTTATGACCATATTTTGTATTCCTTATTTTGACAACGTGTACTAGAAACTGAAAAATTTGTAATCACAAAAGCCAAGTAGTTCTCATTATTTATGAATATCGCCATTTACATTTTTTTACTCTATCGGGTCTACGGGATGGTGGTTTGGTACGAAGTACGTAAATTCGTGCAAATGGGCAACTGTTTTTTTTTTTGAAATAACAAATAGCGATCAAATTAAATGCGAATCTACTGCTAGGATTTATTTGATGATACTCATTTGAATCCTCTTTGTAAAGCATATAGACTTTCTTTTGACTGTGTTCTTATTATTGTCGTTGAGGATAATTATTAAATGATTATTATTTGATTCTTGGTTTTTGTTTACGTAATTCAATGACCCTATCTTCGTATCACTTACATATGTGACGAAAGAACCGACAATATATTCAATTTCGCCTCCAACCAATCAATCCAATTTGTTCAAAACAATGTTACATTCATTCATGACGAATATTAACTAACAGATTAATTAGAATTACGTTTATTTATTGCATTTTGAGATTTATTGCCATTGACAGTTATCACAATGAACTGGTCATATCTGAGCCCAAGTCCAATCTGTTTCTTTCATGCATTCCAGTTTACATTCATATATTTGAAACGTGTGTAATTGATAAAAGTACGTAATAAATGGTTAATTTATGGGGTACTACCAAGCAATAAAACAAAATATGAAAGAGAAAAGAAAGGTAGAAATATGAAAAAGAAAATAAGAAAGTATATAACTCTATATCACCACGTGTCTAGCATCATACCTCGTCTAGCACACGGTGGGTGCATGATTGAGTGAAGGAATGAACGCATGCAGCTGCGCTTTCTGTACCTGGTACATTTCCATCACATCCGACCTGCACACCTGGTCCTATCCTCTTAACTCACGCATCGGGTATAAAAGGGCTGAATTCTCCACAGAAAGTATCCATTCGATGTGGAACACTCCTCCTGAGAA
>JAQGCL010000647.1:0-12181 GCA_034699605.1 Isotomiella paraminor
ACGATACGTGCTGCAACCACATGTTACGCAACCCTGACTGAAGTATCCACTGCAACCTATCACCCAGGACGTCCAAGTTGTAGTCCGTACTCCATCCCTTAAAAGTCCTCAGGATGGGGGAAATTCCCTTTGCTATGAATATCCTTTGTTTTAGAAACATTACTTGCGCTTGTCGGAAGTACCGATCGATATCTTCAGCGTTGCTTACAATTGCAGTACCGCTACAGTTGCGGACCATCCTGGCAAACAGAGTCGTGTTTTCCCAGATTACGGGAATCGTTTTAAGACGCCTTTGTACGTCGGACAGTGTCTTCAATTCGGCAGCTGCCCACCGATTGGACCGATACCTTTTAAACGACCTGATCGCTTCAGACAATGGAATGTCAACAACAGAGGTTCGGGAGTCACTTTTTGCAAGGGACGGGATCACGGTGACAACACTAGCTGCAGCAAGAATGCTGTAATTAGTCATTGCTAGTGTCGTCCATGTATCCACTAGTTCCGGTTCGCTGGGTTTTGTAAGATCCGTTATGCTTTTCCCTTTGTACCCGGTGTTCAATATCAAACCTGCAAACATCCACAGTGTAATCAGAAAGAAGGCTTGCTTGCAGGTCCCTCGATGGATTTGGCTTCCCTGTTCCACTAGAGTAGGAAACAGTTGTAGCAGGATTACGGATCGTATGTCAAAGCCTGCAGCACCTGTAACGGTTCAAACGTGGTAAGTGAAGAGACACACAAAGATATAATTGGCGCACCAATTTGGGACATCCAGGCTAATACAAAACCCAACACAGCCATGTTGACTCCAACCGCAGCCCACACTATCCTGTCATATGACGAAAATATCGATAAGAGGGTAACGGTATTCTTCAGCTCGCCATCGCATGTTAAGAAATTGATGGAGTGTTCCGCAATAGGAAATTCTGGGGTACCTTGTGAACCGAAAGCAATGCGCACCCCACGCGCACAGTATCTGACCTTGTCACAAGGGTCGGACCTGTAAGAGTGGGCCCATTGCGTGTAGAAAGAAACATTGGGATATATGGTCTGGAAAATGAGGAGATCTTGTACATGGGATTGTCCAACATAGGTCTCAAGTTGTCTTTTAACTTGGGAGGTATGGAACGGTGGACAACGTCTTCGACGGGATATGGATCATGTGTTATGTACAGTATAAAGGATCTTTTCGGGGGTATTTTACGCCATTTCTCAAATTCCAACATTACATTTTTAGCATTGGCCACAACGATGGTTTGATAGGGAAACAATCCGCAGGTAAAACATACTACGTGGGTGCTAAATTCCTTTCCGGAGGGGGTTGAATGATAGATGCCCACATGATTTGGACTAAGCTGGTTCTCAATATAATATATCCAACTCCTCCAGAATGGTTTGTTGTCTGACGAAGTTATTAGAAGGCTATAATCTACTCTGCGTTGCAAGGAAAACGCTCGAATGAGTCGCTTGTCTTCATGCCAAAAGTTGTGGTATTCTGACAGGGCCCTATCGTAAGCAAGGCCTGCTGGACCCTGGTTAAGAAAACCGTGGACGATGCAGCTCCATCGATAGCTGGTGTTCCAGGGTCCAACGTTACTAGAATTAGGTGGCCGAACTTTGCTCTCTAGGAATACCGGAGGGGAGTTTTCCAAGTTAATATTCACACCGCAAAGGTTGATGATGTGGAGAAGGCAGGGTGCAAAGGGTTGCAGAAACGAGGTGTTGTGAAGCTCAATGCAAAATGTTGTATCCATAGTATTAAAAGCAAGGGGAATTATATATTTTCAAATGTAATGGGTGTCTTGCTTATGTGGAAACGTAGATTGTTGGTGCTTACAAAGTGAATTGGGAATGACTAGAACTTGTGAACCCCAGATTTAAGCATGGCTTGACTTTGTTTGTTATTTATGATGGTCGTTTTGTTATTTCTTTGTAATGCTACAACTGCAGGTTTAAAATGTGGCTTTCCGATTTGAGCTTAATTAAAGTGGCTAGCTTTATCCTGTAATCCTATCCTGCTACATAAAACATTGTCATCAACAGACGAGTAGGGAAGAGACAACGACGTCGGTCTTCAACATTTAAAAGGACACTTCAAGATATTGAGAGGACAAAGAGATCTGTTTCAATTCAGCCAAATCTAGTTGGCAGGCTATGAAACCTCCGGCATATCTTACGCCAGTAAAGTTGACAAGGTGTGTCAACATGTGAACTAAATGCTGTGAAGTCGAGCCTTCATATTTTATCCTCTGTTTTACGTTCAATTCGAGTGTATCATAGCCAAGGCCCTGTCACTTTTGTTGTCGCAACCCACTTCCATGAATTGACAGACTCCCATCACCCACATGTTTAAAATTTAATTTAATGCCCACCAAATAGACATGGTACAAAAAACAAGGCATACATTTTCCACAACTTTTTACAAATAGCTATCTGTTTGAAACACGTCTACGTCTGGATCTCCATTAAACGGATGTACCCAGCCACATCCCCACAGTCCCTCCAACTCGCTATAGGTATGCCCTATCGACGATGTAAACCCAATGTGCCGGAAAATAAGGTGCGAGCTGACCGCAAGTCGGCAGAGGTCACAATGGTCCTGTAGTCTTCCTCTCGTGCAATCTTGCATTATCTGGTCCGACGCAAGGTCAAGATTGGGGTCGACCATCGCGTCTATGATACTTCCGACTATTTGACGTCGAATAGCAAACCCTGCGCCACCCGTCGCGACGAAGAAGCCACAGTAACTGGAATCCTGAAGTTTGGACAGGGTGTGTATAAACCATTTCCACATGCCCTCGCAAAGGACAAAGTCGTCCTCCATCATTATTATCCAGTCAGCGGATGGTAAGTTAGCGACCAGGTATACAAGGGATGTGAGAACGTCTTGGAACATCCCGTCTAACCCGTCCATTGCTGGTTTGGAGATGTTCATAAAATGATTATTGTGCAAAAAGCCTTGAGAAAGAAGGTCAATTCCGTTCACAAATTTGCAATATTTCTTCGATTTTGAACTGCTTTCTATGAGCGTCTTTGTGGCTTCAAGAACGACATGCTTCTCCACAGGTCGGTTAAAGGAAATGACAAAGATGTCAACATCCTCAGTTGATCCAGGGATTTGGGACAGTATGGATTCAAGTGTGGTGAGTAAGTATCTGGGATTGTCACTTCTTTCAACAGTTCTGATTCCGATGGCTAGGTTGACTCGACCTTTCATTGTACTTGATGGAACGCACATACTGATATATCGAGTTAGTAGAAGAATCGGTAATGTAGCAGCTAGCACCACCAAAATAGTTCTCCAAGAAGTGGACGGGTGACTGGGCTCTCGGAATCTGTAAACAGCTGTAACTGCAGTAGAGCTGAGAATCAGACTGATTTTTGCCAAACACGATTCAGGAACTTGGTACACATCCACGACCTAAAGAAACATTGAAATTGTAGTCACTATTCAAACAACTTGATTTGAACCCACCTGCAGAGTAGCAAAAAGAAACATAGGTATCCAAAGCTGTTTGCCTCCTGCCCGTCGGTCTGGCCCATGGTTTTCATTCGTTTTTGAAACGGAGATTACCATCGCCGGAATGGATAGATACCAAAGACCAGAGGAACAGTCGTGAATCATGTGGGATACAAATGGCGACCTCGACTTTGCTACATTGAATAAAAGGGTTGCCAGGATGGACAGCGCTGCCATATGAGTAGCAATGGACAAGATTACTAACACAATCCAGGGTTTCAAAGACAAATGACTTTTCAGTCTGAAAATTTGAACGGCCGCAAGAATCAGGGCGACTAAGTCAACAACACGTGAAAGTGGTTCGTGATTGAAAGGAAATACTGCAAGTAATGAATCTAAGATGCCGAATCGCCTCGTTAAAACTAAAGGAGAGAAACAATATGAGGGTTGGATGTATCTAAACTGCGTAATATTGGCCATCGTGTAACCAACGCAATACAGCTATGATTTGTTGCAGCTACTACACTGGCAACCAAACTGTGGCAAATGATAAAAAAGCAGATTGCACCAAATACGAATGATGAAGCGAACAAATTTGTCTTATCTTATTTGCCTCGCTTATCGCTTTCGTGCCAAAAATTATATGTGTTGCACCTAAGACTGCTTTTATTAAAGCCGTTAACAATGTTCATGTCACCAACAATTATTACGCTTACAGACAGAGAAACGCTATACGTAGATAAAACAAACCAGAGGGTTGTCCCCTAGACAAAATCTCAATTGTCATCGGTCACGAGCACAAGGATTCGTGGGATTAGAGTGAAGAAGGTTCTCCATCAGGTATAGTCGTTCGCGTTGTTACTGTTAACGACTCAAGCATCCGCACTGCGGAATCGGCATTAATTATTAATTATTATTTAAATTACGCACAAATGCATTTTTATTTCAGTTTTCAGCATTTCACCTGAGATTGAAAAAATGCAAGGACCGGGCAGGTGAACATACAAAGTCAATGCACTGTTGTCCACTACACTTTCTTATCACCTTGCCACCTTTCTTTAAAAATTTCTGATTTCACCTTTTCAATTGGGACTCTCCCATTTTCATATTGTTTTGTTTATTTAAATAAATTGGAAAATAATTATGTATAATTGATTATTTAAATGGACTTCAAAATAATTATTTATTATTTAAATATCCCTCAAAGGAAACCGTTGATTGTATTTATTATTTTATTTAAAAATTCCCATTATTTTCCCAACACTGATCCGCAGTGAAGAATGTTTTTGTCCCTGTCCATCCTTGTAATTGTCTCCTTACCCGATCAGAGTGTTGGCTAAGAAACTGGTGGACTGCTTCGCTGTTCCTAAGACATCTGTTGTGGCAATTCTAGATAGACACGTAGACCGCTACATTAACGGCCTGACCTATAAAGAAACTTAAAGGTAATTGTGATACGCATTACAATGTATAACCTTACATTGAAAATCAATGTCCTGCCTCCTGTAGAAACAAACCAGAGGGTTGGAGGGGCTGAGACTGTAAATATCGATCACAGCCATTAGTGGGATCCTTAGCAACAGCTCAAGAAGTGGAAGTCGTCTAAAAACCTCGGATTCATCAACACGACGGAAAATACACAAGACATCAGGGAAATTGAGACAAGTATCTCAGAGGCATAAGTATCTAATGTTAAACGATTGGTAAATGTGATGAGTTCCTAAGAAACCCGTAAAACAACTTACCGACTGCCCCAGAGTTATACTCATGCTAACGATTGGTCTCTCATGCCAGGATCCCGATAGCTTCAAAGTGATCTTCGGGGCTAAGAATAATTATTCAACTATTAACCCAGCAATGTTACTACAATCATTTAAACCATCTTAACCTACCACAAAATGAATAACATGATGCGCCTCAACACATTTACAACAATTATATTGCCAACTACAAAACAAACCAGAGGGTTGTCTGCCAAAACCGGCATGATTCACCTTCGTGAATGGTAGATTGGTCGAAGTTCGCCATCCTGGAAGGTTGTCCCAAAGCTGAACGCTACCCCCAACAGAAATTTAATCGTGATGACCTTCACTGGGGTTTCGTTCAAGGTGTCCATGTACTTTACTCACGAGTGGTGCACCTGCATTTAAAGTTCAACTTAAAAATGTGACGGTTACAATGAATGTTGGTGGAATTACAAGTACCTGAACAGTGTCCACGTGATTACATGTCCTACATAGAAACTACAAAGTCAGTTTTGATACACGTTACGATTTAACCGTACATTTAAAATAAATGCCTTGTATCCTGTGGAAAAAAGCCAGAGGGTTGGAAGTGTTTAGACTGGAAATGCCATCACAGCAATGCATGGGGTAGGGGGACGTCCTTAGCCCCAACTCAAGAACTGGAAGTCCTCTCAAAAGCCCGGTTTCTTGAGCATAATGAAAGATGCATTGGGGCAACCACTTAGTCAAGCAAAGTTAAGGTAGTTTGGTATTTTTTGGGAATGAGGAATGGATCCACAATGCGGATGAGACCCACACTCTCACAACTCGAGTAAAAAGTCATTAATATTATTTGAGGGAGGGCAGGGGAAGAGAGATCTAATGAAAGGGACGGACAAACCAATGCTCCCATAAAGCACGATATTTCATGAGAGCACCGGCCTGTCTGTCTGCCTGAAACAATATAAGCCTTTATCTGCTGTCATCCCTTCTTCTTTCTTTTTGTACATACCAGTTTATCATCACATTGTAAAGTTCCTTTGTACCTCAAGTCACTTCCTTTTCATATAAAGAACATAAGTCCACAAGACACAAAATGTTCACAAAAATTCATGCTCTTCGTTGATTGATCAATGACTTAATAGTTCCTTTAAATTCGCAATAAGCCAAATAAGAGTCAAAAGGAGGAAGCGAAGTGACCAAAGGATTTTGATATCCTCCTCCTTTCCTCGCTTTCCCTTCAAGAATTGCACAACATTACTTGCAATCAGTAATCCCTGCATAAATATCTGAAGCACATAAATATCAAGGAATTATCCGTGATTAAGTAAAAAGTGCATCGACACACAATTATTTGAAGATGCGACATTTTTATGGCGAGAGTTGGAACGGTTTGTTATGCGCCTTCCTTGTTTACTGAAACGAAGATGTGCAGAAGAAGAGAAAAAATGACCCTTTTCCTTAAAGGGAAACTGGGAGGTGAGCTGAACTCGACTACCGGTAGCGCGCGGAAGCTAATTGATAGCAGCCTTTGCAGACTCCTCATTAGGCATCTCATATGCCTTTTCAGATTCTTCACCACATTCACTTGCGGTAGGTTGGACACAGTTTTCCGTTGGCTATGGACCATCAATTTTCCTGATAAATGGTACAAGGGTCCACAGGTATACAATGAAGAACGAGACAATTGGAATAGTCCATATGTCAATCCCTGGAGCAATGGGACATCAAAACGACACAAAAAAATAGGTGGAATTGTTCCTCCTCTTCTCCGTCGCATCCTATCCCACAACGCATCATGTCTCAATCCTCTCCATGCATTTCCCCCCACACTCTTCATTTTTTACAGTCCAGCCGCATGCCCCAATTGTGGCATGAAAAAAGTTACTTTGCGCATTTTACTCTTGTGAAGAATTATACTACATGAGATGCCTCCTTTACTGCTTCTAGCAATTATTGTTAGTGAGATTCACCCAGCTCCAACCACCAGCACCACATTACCTACATCCGTTGGTGACTCTCACCAGCACTCATGTCCAGTCGACTTTTAACCCAGCGAGCCCATACAACAGAAGCCACACGACTTGCTCGTTTAGGTCCCACACACAGTTCCAGCACCTTCGGACAGCGGAGTACGTTAACAACCCGGATTAACTTACAAATTTTAGTCGCAGGTGACCAAGTCACCACTGGTCATGAACAACTTCCCAAAAGTGGCCGGTCCAATGAGGAGACTCGAACTCCTTCATTCCCCGCACCACCTTTTAGAGACAGTTGCACAGCGGACCAGGCCAACCTGGCACGACACCCTTTTCCTTTTTTACTATCCTGCTATTGTTTGGTTGAGTCTCTCTTTCATTCTTCTCCCTCCCCCTCTCAACAAGATCAACTTTTTACTTGAGGCAGTACACACATCTGAACCCTTACCTATCCAGGTTATAGTAAATGGGGAAACATTCTAATTTTTGGAGGAAAGTTTCCGACGACTGGAAAATGCAATTTCTTGATGCATCCGTAATTTTGTAGAAATACATATTATCATTAAATTTACGTATGTTCATTAAATTATATCAACTCAGTATTGAGATATCGTCATTGATAGGAAGGCTGACCAAACCCGTGTTGTAGCAAATACAACATTTTTCTCTTGTCTGTGCCTTCAGACTGTGGGCTCGACGTTAAGGAAATGACACAGATAAAACTTTCTACCATTCATAGTACGGCATCATTCACAATTGATTGTTCCACAGTCAATTGTATTCCCACAATACTCCATTCTTAATACGCCGTGCCAAGAAAATACAATTATAGGAAGTGATCTGGATTCTATAGACAGGCTTCATAAACACACTCATTCTTTTTGATGAACAATATCTACGACGACAATCGCTGCATACCCAAAATGCTATTAAAATTGCTAATATTTTAATATTGGTAATGCATTAATATGTAAAATAGGACTTGTCGTAAATTTGGGAAAGTGGGATTTTTCATGATTTGGAGAACATGCAATGCAATAAGTGTGATGCCCAGATTGGATAGTTTGGTAAACCAAAAGCCTAGTCATTTGCTACAGTGAATTTAGATGACGTGTTCTAGAAGCTTTGCTATATCCATCGTTCCCTACTTTTTGTTTCCTCTTCTTTCAATCTTTGCTTTCAATGGATTCTAAACTCCACTTGCCTTGCAAAGACTTGGAAACCCCACCGTTAAGCTGAAACGATTTGGTGGAAACCAGTTCCACAGAGAGCTGGACAAGGAAATCAGACATACAAACTACGTTTTTACAAACTCCAACTACGATCTCTTTGCATTAGTATTATTGCATGGCGTGTCGTGTTGTTTGAAACAAATAAGAGAAACAGTATGAGGTTTATAAACGAATATAAACTTTTTGAATATTCATAAAAGTCCACAGTCTCTGAACTTGGCTGTTAAAATAATAGACATTAAGTCGTCAAAACAAATTTCCAGGTAAACAGTTTCTGCGTTGCAATTAATGTTAGAATAGATTTCTCTTGCCTCAGAAGTATTGGTTTTTTCAAACTGCGCTTGAAGATATGACGCAACATCTCTAAGTTCAGTGGAACCTAAGTATATTTCAATATAAATTTGAAAATATATAAATGCATAATATAATCTCACCCGCGTATTCCGGAAAGCAATCTTTTAAGGGGGAGCATTTTTTCTGAAAGTCTACATCGTAGCTCAGAAAGAGAATAACCGGGGTCTTAAGGAACGATGTGCAGTTGCACAAAGAGCGGAACTGGTTTATGGTTTCACGCATTCTGTTCACAGGTGGAAACCACCACTCCTCCGTTTCACCATCGTCCCACTAGAAGCATTAAACGTTTCAAGTGCACTAAAAAATGTGGCGACACATTGACAAACACAATTTACCTTATCATAGCTATCCAGAGCTACAAAGAACAACATAGCCATGACGTCAGAAAATCTATGAAACCAACTAATCTTTTCTCCCCTTGTCCCAAACCATTTGACTTCACACATTTTAAAGTGCGAATTCTTGTAGGAAAATCGGTGTTCAACGATACCACTGGTTTCAGTCTTACATCCGTTTAATTCTTCAAATTCAGTTCCTGTATGCTGAACGTAGTAGTCGGGTAGTTGTCTACGAAAACGGATAAGATAGATTTGCAGGACATTCTTTTTAATGAGATAGCCTACCTAATTTCATTCAAAAGTTTCTGTTTTCCTGAGTCTTCTGCTCCTGTGAGTTAATAATAGAATTATGATGGATTTGAAATAACCAACAAACCAGAAACGTACCAAGCAAAAGAACTTTGATTTCTGTCACTGCGGATATCTGATCCTGTCTTAAACTTGCTTCGATTTCTTCAGGATTTCTTGTAGTATATCGTTGATATTGACTCAAATGATCCTTCCATAGTTTATTTATGATATGTGGTTCAGCGTTCGAGCGAATTATGAAGTTGAATTTGCAGGAATCACAAATCACAGTCGCATCCAACCGAAGCACCAGTAGCATTGAACTGCAGCGTATGAACCTTATGTTATTTCCGGAACACTCAACAATTCCAGGGAAATGAACTCCGCTAATGATGTGATTGCTTCCCTCAACTTTGGCACTCCCCACGTGCCCATTTAAGACATAATTTAAGCCCTTTGGCGATTCAGAAGTGTGGAAGATTTCCTCAGACAAGTGGTCAACTATGCTGATGTCTGGTTTACCAATGTAACCGTCGGTCAACTCAATATTACCACAATCGAAGACGGTGTCACTAGCCTTTGTCATTAGAACGTGTCTAAGCACATTCCCGGTGCCAGCTACTGTCACATTGACTTTGACGTTTACCAGGAGCTCAATAGCCATCAATGGAACGACTACTTGTAATATGTTTCCCACTCCTAATAAATCTACCTTAGCCATGTCATTTGTGGGAGACATAACCAATTTTTCTACATTGTTAAATTTTCCAGTCACGGAAACCTCACAAAACTTAAGGCTAGAAATTCTACAACAGTTCCCAGAAACACGAATACGCTGAAACGACTCCGTTCCGTCGAGAAAGTCATAGTCCACATTGTTGCCTACAATTTCCAATTGAATCCAGGGACTACCAAGGCAGATTTTCAAACATCTCCTTCGCGGACCAAAGTCCTGCCAAAATCCTAAATGCTCAAAAGTGTTTACTTCAATGACGCTTCCCCGTTCAGTTGGGAGTACGAAAGGTAGTATCTTATCCACCTCCTGTTTCCGAGTACCTTTAAGCCTTTTCGTCATCGCCTCAACGAGAAGTTTCCCCATAGCACAGCTGGGATGCCGCAGCACAACGTCTTCTTCACACTGGACAAGCTGGTGCACCATCTGATTTCTATCCGTCGGAGACCCAAGATAAAGGACTTCCCAAATTGTGATACCCACCGAATAGTAGTCCGCCGTAGTATCATAGTCCCCAGTGGTAACTTCCGGAGCCATATACGCATGATGCCCCACACCTTTGGTTAAACTACCCTCACTACTCCAGCTAAAGTTCGTTTGACTTTCTCTGGAATGGCGCCGGGAGAGGCCGAAATCTGCCAACTTAATTGGCATTTTGAATCCTATTTCGGTAAATAGTATGTTCTCTGGGCGGATGTCCCTATGGATGATGTGGCAGGAGTGAAGGTACTTCATTCCACACAACAAATTGTACACCATCTCCTTTTGTAAGCTCAAAGTGGCATTGTCCTCTGGTACTTCCGGTGACTGGATCTTGAGCCAGGATCGCAATGTTTCGCCACACAATTCCATTTTGATTAACAAAGTGTTTACGCTGGGAAGCCTGCAAAGCCCAGCAAGGAGGAATCTGGTCCTTTCCCCCACCTGGTCACCAAATCGAATGTAGAGGTCAGAAACGTTGGAGGAATTCCATTCCCTTGCTTTTGCGTCTAAAATGGTGACAAGGTTATGGTGGACTTTGTCCTTCATGTTTCTGTACTCCCTTGTTGTTGTTAGGATTTCCTTCGTACTGCCTTCGTAGGGCCCGACCATAGGGATACATTTGATGGCAACATTGTTTTCATTATTTTTAAACACAATTCCAAATCCTCCGTCTCCTAATACTGCATTCCAGTTGTTCTGATCGGTCCAAGCGTCCTTCCTTGCCCCTTCTAGATAGTTCGATGTCTGTGAGAGACTACATTGTAATTTCTAAACGTATACATACCCATTTTCTTTATTCAATTACTGAGCTTACATGCATGAAATCCTGGGTATACAGTAGAAGTGATTCACTTCTTTACTACACACCGCAATCCGTGCTTCCCATTTCCATACTGAGTTCTCTCTGAGGTACAATCATCAACGTCGCGCAGTCATAAACCTGTTGAAACGTAGATAAGATAAGGTGTGACATATCTTATCATAGCCGAATATAGCAATGACTCAACGGTGATTCACATTTGGTTTGCATAACTATAGCTGATTATGGGATCTCACGTGAGCTGTAACTTTGGAAGCAAGGAACTTTACAACTAATGCGACTAAGCGACGGTGAACAAAATGGACAATGCTGGCATGTGAGTAGCGATGGATAAGAATATTTGCACAATTGTAAAGTCGAAAAATTTGTTTTATCGTAACTGCCTGACTTATCGATGTTATTCCAAAACGGTCACATTTTATCCTCTCCAGCCGAATGTATGGGACAGGCTTTTCGGTTTTCTTATCGCATTATGTCCGGTGTAAACTATTTAGGTGATACGGGGTATAATGAAATATTAATATTTTCGGACACATGGGTGATATGTAAGACTGCTTTTATTAAAACCGTTCAAGACGTTCATGTCACCAATTATTACATTTACATTGATCTATATCTATACACGCTAAACGTGATAAAACAAACCAGAGGGTTGACCCGTACATGACCTCGGTACGAAGCCCAAAAGGGGATTGGCATGTTTTTGAATTTTTGGGACAAGAAAGAAAGGGATGAGAGACATTAGAAGGGGCTCTCGTTAGCGCCGTGTCGTC
>JAQGCL010000648.1:0-12171 GCA_034699605.1 Isotomiella paraminor
CATTCCCACCAGAGTGAAATCCTTATCAATATTTTGCCGTCGTCTTCTGTCACCCCGGCATACAGGAAAAATGAGAACCTCGCATTTACAGTTCTTGTGTCTTAAGGAATTAACACGATCCCAACCTTGTACCCAAACCGCATCTGAATGACCATTTGAATGTCTATTTTGGGGATGTATTTTGGGTTTTGGCCACTCGCTCATCCTCTGCATGATTAGTGGTTTCTCGAAGGACTGAGCCGACGATGACGTTAGCGATTGGTAATACACAATGCTCTGGCAGCACCCTTCCTTTTCTCGATTGCTTGCCTTGAGAACATTGTGTGATAAAGGTTCGTCGGCTGTACCAAGTTCAGGAATGCCATTCGAGTGGACTAATGCCAGAGAAAGTAGGCAACATGAAGATATAAGCTGTTTCATGGTGGTTCCAGGGGGAGATGACCCCTTGCAAAAGAGGTATTGTCTTTGCCCCTTTATTATGCCGCAAAAGTCGAAGCGAAGGCTCCTAAAAGAGATACGAGTACCCAGGAACAATTGCTACCTTCACTCCCAGCTTTTAACTACTCTGTTTATCGAACACGCTACGTGGATTTTAACTGACGCTTATACAATTTTAGTTACAACTTGCTGGCCTTGAGCAACATAGTTTCAGAGATATAGAGCAGCGGGCAACAGGATTGGTCTGTCATCAGGTTAAATGCACTTATTCTGATGAGAGGCCTACTCAAATACATAGTTGGCGCCAACAAAATCAATAGAAAGTAATCCTGTGGATAAAAAGAATATACATAAAAAGAAGTATAAACCCATCTCCATTAGGCAGAGAGCTCCGTAACGTAAGAAAGCAGAGAAATGCTCGTTAACACATATCATTGGTGATCACTCTACTCCGATAAAAACGATGTGAACCTAAGGTTTTATAATTTCGCGAATTAAATTAATGAACTAATTTAATTATAATTTCCATTTGTCATGCATATTTACTTATTACATGCACACATAGGTGTGATGAATGGTTACCTACTTAGAAGAATAGTTAGCATCAAATCGTTATCAACAGTCCTATGCCATGTCTGTCAGAATATGAGTTCTCAATACGTAAAATGCGATGTGGACAACAATCATGTAACACCTACGGAGCCAAGCAACGGGTGGGATATAGAATTATTTCGCCTTGTCACCAAGGAATATCCATCAATTCAAACACCAAAGACATCCTGCACCATTTCTACTCCTATTGAATGTCTTGATCGTGAAAGTATTCATTAAATGCCTGGCATGGAGGGTGAGATGGTCATGTTTTCGACATCAATCCATTCTACAAAATATACATGAGAGTCACATCATACACTGGGGGATAGATGTAATGGCTGGGAGGAATGTGCAAATTGCATACAATTACTAAATTAAATAATCGAGCTGTTATTTTACACCAAGGCTTGATTCACTGCGCCTGTTCCAAGTGGACGTTTCAGTAGAAGATTGGAGGGAACGTTCCTGTACTACAGATATAGTACTGTACGTAGTCAGAAAGCGGTTCCTTTGAACACCATGGATAACGCCCAAGGTACTACCACGTGCTGCTGTTCCATATCCGAATGCCGGAGACCACAGCTCTACACAGCCAAAACAAACCACAGAGTCAAATATGTTTGTCAATTGCAAATGCAATTTTGACTTGTGCCGATTGTGCTAGGCGTTACCCAAAAGAGCGATATCATCAGACAAAACTACCGTATAAAATCCATGAAAAATAAAATGAAAACTGCTAATACAAAACACATTCGAATCACGCTACGAATATAAAAAGCGCTACGGATGCGAGCAAGCAGGTTGGGTTAGGGTCCCTTCGTAGTACCTGAATGAATGCCACATAATACATGCATCGAAGGATGGACGGACTACCAACGAATCGAATTATCTATTTGCTGGTCTACAAAGAACCCTCTTCATGGGGCCTAACCCGTAGTACAATATACACAATGGGTAGCATGAAATAGGTCTTATTGAAATTGTAAACAAAGTCATGAGACGGGCAAGAACGACGGTAACAATTTGTACAATAACACGTTACCCCATGAACTAAAATGTAAAATGTAGGATCATAATGACAAGTTTCCTAATTCAACTCACAGTGCAGGGTTGAAGGTTCAACATTGGTAGAAAAACGTGAAGGTGATGGGGAGACCGTGGGCTTCAATACATGCCCGGAGCCTGCCAAGTAAATCTGAGTGTCGTGAGAACTACGGAAAAAAAATTAATCACAACGTTCCTCCTACGATGTCCTTAACGCACCAACACGTCATTAAACGTCACCGCTTTCATGTCCCTCATTGATAGCAGAGTCTCAGACAGCCGTTCAAACGATCCATCTTCAAGTTCGAATTCCGCCTCTTTCCCAGTGTAGAACTTACGACCATTGATCACTAATCTCTGGAAACCTGTGTCAGGTAAATCATAATACATCTAGTTGTCTTTGCTGCAATTTTGTTACCATTTATGAAGAGCCCTTCCCACGCGGCTTCCAACAATTGACTCAAATGACGAAGGGTCAACACGTTTCTGACCACGGTGACTTCCACACCCTTCAACTTCTCCCATAAGTGAAGCTTTGCAAAGGTTTCCTTGAGGCTAGGGTCCACATCCTGTCCATGCTCTGATAAGAAAAAGTGAAACTCAAAGTGAACTGATTGCAAACTTGGAAACATCTCCTGGAGCTGAGGCATGGGGTAGAGTTGAGGATCGATGGTTTGTAGAAAAGGAAGCCGTAATGACTTTAGCGATGCGCATCGTTTGGACCCACGACTTAGGTGCTTGGACAGTGCGTTAAAAAAGAATTGAGTTCCATCCACATTGACAAAGCCCAGGCGAAGGGTCTCAAGAGCAGTCATCTCTCCAGACAATAGGACAAACATTTCATCTTTCCGTTCCCCAAGGTCCATGCGAAAATCCCGTATATTCCGATACCAAGGAGTGTCCACACTTTGTGGTTTCACGACAGGGTAATATTCTATATCGGACGTTGAAAGTGGAAAATCATTGTCCAGAATTTCAATTGCAATGTGTAGTTTTTGTAGGGTGTCGGGCAGACGCCAAAGTGTCTAAAAGTTTTAAATAATTGGTGCGGATATCAAAACGTTAGCTAACGAAGTAACTTTTTGTCTACGAAATAGCAACAAAACTTAAGGCTCTGCAGATTAGGAAGGCTATCGATGAAGTTTCGAAAGATTTCTGGATCAGTTTCACCATATATTGCCACACCAGTCTTGTACGTTTTGGCTACGGAGAGGTCAAACGAGACCATGTTCTCCATTCGTTTAGCATCCCCATTCTCAGTTTTCTGGGGCTGAGTAATGCCTGCTCCTGTGTTGATAAGGGTAACCTTCAGGTGTCTCAAATTTGGACAATGCTCCTTCACTGCTTCAAGTGCAGGAGTGACGTGCTTTTTCTTGAGGTTCAGGAGTTTCAAGTGCGACATATCAATCCCATGCAAAGCAAATGTATTGATCATGGTGGTGTAGACCCCGATTATGTCAAAGTCCACCGATAAACCTCGGAAAAGTCTGAGGTCTACTTTCCCCATCTTCCCCTTGGACAGAAATGGTAGACCAAACCATTTTCCATCAAAGAGGCGAAGTCTCTCCACACTTAAGTAGGGAGGTCATGAGTTGGAAAGGTAGCTCAGAACTCCTTCGTTGAAATGTGAGGACACCAGGCGAAGACGGTAGAGAGAAACGGAATCAATGTCATGACAGCAGGACAGAATCGTCTCCATCAACTGTGTGAATCGAGAGAGATAAGATATCAAGGATAAACAAACTTGAAATTGTCTACGTCGTACAAGGGGATTGCAGAAGACTTTTTCTGAGAGTCCTTCAACATCTTGTGTAATAGCGAGATTTCTCTTGTCACCCATCAGCTCAATATATTGAGCTCCAAACGACATTGCCATCGTGAATCTTGTTTCCTGAAAATTATCCAGTCTACAAATTTATAAAAAAAAAATAATAAAACAAGAGAATGTACTGCTCTACAATTCTGTGACTTAATCCTTCAATTCCCAATCAATAATGAATAGCAGCTTAAATGTCTCTTCCCGTTAAAATATTTGCTCAGCAGCTGCATCAATGTCTTCTACTGTTCACTATTTGTATAAGATTATGACGTAGGTTTGTTGAGTTAAGACATTCACTGCCCATTCTGTCCATGGTTTTGTGGTCAGGGTTCGTCAAAATATATATTTCAACACGATATATTCATTATGCATTTCGAGGGCCAAATTTACTTTCCGGCCTCGTGCGTTTTGTCCAGAACCCATACCGGCCTCGTGAGATTTGTCCAGAACCCATACCGGCCTCGTGAGATTTGTCCAGAACCCATACCGGCCTCGTGAGTTTTGTCCAGAACCCATACCGGCCTCGTGAGTTTTGTCCAGAACCCATACCGGCCTCGTGAGTTTTGTCCAGAACCAAAACCGGCCAAACGCCAAACACAAGTTTTCCAAGAGAACGAAAAGAAAAAGACTCCTCACGCTTGCTCGCTGGAGTTTACTAATGCCAGATTTTTCAGAACTACTAGCAAAATTGAACCGTCACAACAGACCTCACTCAGCGGATTGTAGAAAAATACAAAGTAAAATTTATTCAAGCCAAAACGTTTAGCAAATATGCAAAGTCAATAAAAAAAATGATTGATGGGTCCTCCTTCCTCATTGTGACCGAGTTACATATTTACTGGCGTCTGAAACAATTAAAAATACAACTTGGTAAAATTTATTATGTAAGCCACTATTTATATCAAACAAGCACATTAATTACCTTTTTAATTACTCGTCTTCCACTCCTCGTAGTTTCAACACGTTCGGAGATTAAGGATGGTAACAATTCACGAACCTGATCCGTTTCATCGTCTTCACATTCGCTTGTTTCCGAGTCTTCTTCGTCTTCATCTGCACTCTCCTCGTCTGATCCACACGATTGATCTGAATCCGATTCTTCTGGAACTTCCTCGGGCTCATCTCCTTGTTCTTCCTCGGAAACAAGGGGTGCGTCTTCTACAAAAAGATATTAATAAAGAAATACATTATAGTGATGTCCTTTTACCGCGACTGACTGAAGTAGTAACTTTTTAAAGCCTCTTCTTACCTTCCGCCCCGTTTACTTGTCGACCCTTTTGCTTTGTCGCTGGTTTATTCCTAACGTGTGGCAGATTCTTGTAGAAGGCATGATATTGTTCAGGAATCACAGGTAATAGAGCCTGTAAGTCCTTGTACTTCCTGTCGGTAATTTTGAGCTGGGTCTTGTGGAGCTTAGGGAAAACTGAAGAGGCTGGAACGTAGATTTTTTGAGGAAGCACTTTAAAATCCGCCATATCGTGGTTCAACTTGAACTCAATTTTGCCAGATGGCGTGTATTTCAGTTGCCTCAGGTCTACCACTCTCGCGGTTCCAGCCTTACCACCCCCAGGGCGGAGAAACCAATATCGATAATTTTCTTTTCTCGAATAGTCTTTGAAAAAGTCAAACTTGACTGCAACAACCTCGTACGGATTGTCAGGTCTGGCGTCGCGACAAATTGTGAGATAGTCGTCGGGAATGTAAATATTTTTGCACTTGAGTTCCGTTTCTATGGCGCTGTGGACAGAATCACATTCCATTTGTGTGGGTCCTTTTTCCAAATACTTTTGCATTACGGTTCGCCCGGTTCTTAAACTGTAATCCAGCAATGCATTGGCCAACATGATGTTTCGGTTTTGATTTGTACAGCCGTCGCTCCATATGATGATTGTAAGGTTGGTATGGGAAAAGTGCTCCTCAATGTAATCAATTATGCATGTGGCAAAACTTGATGCCGCAAGACTTCCTTCACACTCATCCCACCAGTAGCATTTGCCGTCCCCTGTCTTGAGGTCATAGATGGTGAAATTATGCACCATGAGCTTGGTTTTACAATACAGTGCCGACGCTTTTAACTTTGGAGCAAGTTGCAAGGCTTCAACGTCCATTGTTATGACGTGACACTTCCCCCTCATCGCCTCTTCTTTGTCTTTTGATTTTTCTTCCCTCGCTTGTCTTGCTTTTTCTAAGTGCTCTTGTTTCATGGCGTCTGTAATTGACCCTGCGTCATTCCCGCAGCAGGTGTCACATTGATCGTTTCTTGGCTTAAACAAACCTATATTTTTCTCTTCCATTATCCTCCGAAATGTGGTAATGCAGAAAGGTTTAGGGTTCGGATTGTCTGGAATGTCGTTTTCTAGTGATGCGACGCATTTTCTTTCCGTTTGCTTGATTGATGTACGTCCGCTTTCTTACAGTGTAGCCTTGGTGCTTACCGTACATTCTATAAAGCTTCATGAAGGAAGTGATATATGTCTGCACGTAATTTTTTGTTGATGTTGCACGACAGTAGTGGGAGGGCATCATTAAAATGGTAGTCAGGAAGTCATCCAGACAGTCCCTCCGTCGATTTGATAGCAAGTTTTGTTTGACAATTATCTTTCTGCCTCGAGGAACGCCATGAATGGTTCCTAGTACGCAATCTCGGACCATGGTTTTCCCAAGGCACAGCGTATTCAAAAACATTGTTCGACAGACCTAGGGACAACAAAAAAAGAAGTGTTTTAAGACAATTAAAAACAAAAAGCTTACATCCTTACGATCATTTTTGTGTCTTCGTGCTTCAAGTGGTACTTATATTTCACGTCGCGAGGGTTTTCGACTCCTTTGCGGTGACGTCCAACGCTGCATTTATCAATCAATCCAACAATAATAGTGTATTTTTGTGGCCAAGAATCGGAATTTGCCCAGAACTGCTTTCTCGCATTGTCTCCGAAATTGTTTTGCAGTCCGTTAGGTTTGTCTTGCAATTGCAGCGGGGTTTAAGTTCCTTTTTTTCTTTTGGAGCATCCACAATTTCTTTGACCCTCCGTCCCGTTTCTTCATTGTATGTTGTACTTCTGCCTAAGTACGCCTCGCCCCTCAACCGCTTTTCTTTGCGAATATTTTTTCCCCATGTTTCTGGTTCTCCAAATCTCTTCCTACTACCGTTACAACCAAGTCTTTCTTCCGTGGACACGTTTGGCGCGGCAGCTTGTTGATCCTTAAAAAGTAAACGGAACAGTAAGTGTATGTAGAGGTGTGTTTGTGCAAATACAAACGAAATTTCTGATGGAGTTTTTTCATATTGTGTATATTTACCTCCTCATGTCTCCGAAATGACGTTGATTGACCACTCTTGTCTGGTGGTGCTATAGATGCTCCGACACTGTTCACCGCTGCTGTGTCATCGGGTTCATTGTCTTGCTGTTAAAAAGTAAATAGTATTTAATAATTAAGACAAGATTAAGAAATTAAAAGAGAGCCAAATTTTACCTCACGTATGTCCGGAACAGCCGGCAGCTGCGGTGCAACAATGAATGGCTCTTGGGGCGCTACTGTATTTTCGATAATGCTTAACGAGTTGTCATCTTCGTCAGCAGCAGCTTCCTACAAGTGGCAATATGAAGGAAGTTATACCCATTGTGTAGAATTTAAAATGCGCTGAAACCAGAAATTACCTCATCGAGATCTTGAAACGTCACCTCTTCGTTTGACAAATCCGGTGACGGTAGTAAAATACTCGAATTGATTTCGTGTGAACCTGGGGGTGGTTGTGTAGTGCTATTCAAACTTCCAGTATCCTGTTCCTCAATGTCTTCCTAAAATGCACAAACTGGGTTTGACATTGTAGTCACTTGCAATCATGTCACACTGTACCAGAGTGAGAGGAAGTCCTGATGGCGCATCAGGTTCCCATTTATCATTTTGAACGATGCTCCCAACATCCGTCTCCACAATGGCCACATCCTCGTTGGTCTCTGACTGAAAAAACAAGTTGGAAGACGATCTATGAAGATGCCATTAGTCAATATGTGGATTTACTACCATTGTCCTTCCCTGAGCATTGTTTGAGGCAGGTGGAAAAGTTATGTCCTTATCAGTTGGACCTTCGGTTGATACACTTCCCTATTAACCGGATCATATGTGTGAGCATAGATTAGAAGTCTAATAATGTGGATTTACAAACATTAAATTGATATTCTGTTAGCCTACAATCAAGGTTATCGGTGGAGTGATACTTTGCTCCGCATTGCTGGAGCCGGGTCGAGAAGGTTGACCTCTATTGACTACCTGGCGCAGTCGAATTTTACTCCTTGAGGCGGACCCACCAACAGCTAAATTAGTTTGTCGTTGCTTATCACCCCTTGCCATCCTTGCCTGCAATTACGATAATAATCAAAAATGTTTGATTGAACAGAGTTGTAGGGTACCATGAGAACAAATAAAGTGTAACTCTTTCGAAGTGCGAGGGTCATGCCCAGGGCTTCTTCCGCGAGGAAGATCCACTTGTCCTTGATGATTCGTTACGTGACGTCTATGGTGCGAAGTTTCTCTACTAGCGTCTCTACTTTTTCTCTTGATAGAGAAAGACATCGGCTCTGGCTGTAAATAAAGCCACATTAAAATGAAATCAATCCTGATGACGGCAAGTGTACCTCAGGTTCAGGAAATTTCGAGCCACCCTCGTTGACAAAGTATCTCATGTCCCCTGAGCCAACCCAACCTGAACAAACAAACAAAGTCAATATTTCTTTGCAGTACAACAAATCTTTCCAGAATTGCAATATTGACAATTCACACATTTACACACAGTCACATTTCAAAGTAAAATAATGTCAAGTTACTGTCAATGTCAAGTTGAACCTCCTCTTGGCTTGGTAGAACTGGACATGCCTGACTCCTTATTGGGGAATCCACAATATATTCATCTATTTTAGGGAAATGGCTCAGTTCAGTGAAACAGAATAGAAGTGGTACAAATCAAAGTATTACCGTAGTCTCTGTTGTCAAATGGTGGAGAAGGTCTTGGCACAGGACGACGTGAAGGAGGGGTGGATGATGACCGCCTTTCCGACTCTAATTTTAAAATTGACTTTATTAAATTCTGCAGAACTTGATGAATAGCTCAGTTAGTCTTACCTATTTGTTGTTGTACTACTGCTAGAACCTCCATTGCAGAAATTTTAGTACGACTCGGTGGGGTCGAACTTCGCCCACGATGGTGGTCCATCGTGGTATTAATTAACGTTCACCAGAGACAGTGAGATTTAAAAACGTACATTTGAAGATCCGAATTAATTGGCCAATTATTTGAAACCTTTGTGCGTAAAAATGATGAAGAGTTTGAAAAGAGATTTGTTGTTGTTCAGCTAGAACAGACAGATGAATGCAAGAGTTACTGTTTTGATTCCGGGTGGAAAAGAAACTCAGCTGCTTGCATCCTTTTGCACTGTTCTTTGTTGTTGAAAGTGTATCCCTGCCTGCATTGGCATAAAGCATGCTACAGGCATAAAAAATACATGCATATGTAGGTAATGTTATTGGCTGTATTATAACAAGTAAATCTCATTGTGCCCCAAAAGTCACGAGACCTTTTTGGGAACTGGACATAAGTCACGAGGCCGGTATGGGTTCTGGACAAAACTCACGAGGCCGGTATGGGTTCTGGACAAAACTCACGAGGCCGGAATGGGTTCTGGACAAATCACACGAGGCCGTTATGGGTCCTGGACAAAACGCACGAGGCCGGAAAGTAAATTTGGCTCTCGATATTGTCCTACCGCAGTCCGTTTGATTCTCTGCCTCCGTAGGTTCGTTCAATGTTGACTGTGTCTGAGCCAAAGAAGTTTTACGTGACTCATGATCACATGATTGATACCTTTGCATGAAGAAGGAGCATGTGGACAAGATAAACATGTCTTTAATTCCATAGAAAGTAAGTAAGATCAATGCAACAATGTGGTTCCTCGTTGGCTTAGCTTCCCATGTAGAACATTCAATTCTACACCACCCAGCCACTTAACTTTTTACGTTCCTCGCTTTGTCCAGCTTCGTAACTGTGGCACTTAATCATTAGACTATGTATGCTATAAGGTAACCCATGACCCCATGAAGTTATCGCACGGTGAATCCACTTTCGTAGCAAGAGAGAATGAGAAGGATGAAAACATTTTCAATCGTCTTACGATATTGATAAAATCAATGATTCGTCTTTCATTTTACCATTCTTGATACCGGAACACAATTGACGACGACGCATAGCTCCAGGAACAGAACCTTCAATGTTTTAATGTACCGTGGTATTTGTAGTTTATAATTCGAATCTGCCAAACGTATCGTCGTAAGGTCTTATTGTAATCCAGAAGAACCTCACTACCGGATCGTCTTCAGCAATGCATTATCGGAACCCACAACCCGGGATTTACAACACATAGACAAAACCATGGTCTAAAGAAAAGGACCAATACGGCTAGCTGCAAACCAAATCAAAGTCGGCGTTTGTATTAACTTGCGGTCACTATGAAGTGGCGGCCTTTAGACATTTTATTTTTGTTCTATCGTTAAGCTCTTAAGCACCAAACGTACAACATTATAAGTGTATATCTTGAATTAGCTTATGCGATGTACTGGAGGTTGTGATTAACAAGTCAATCGATAAATGCTTAGCAGTGAAAGGTTAAGTATTGCTTTCACATATGTGTCCCGCAGACATCGGAAGACTTAACATGTGTGTGCTTATGGAAATTTATTCTCATGTCACGTCACTGCTATGGATGGAGTGTTTGGGTAATTCCGAATAATTGAAACACTTGATTGTCCGTCGAGTCAGGGACGAACTTATGGTGCGACAAGTGCTCCCGTAGTGAATCACTGGGATATTTAATCTTCGTGTTTGAGGAAGACTGAAGAATTTTGATCAAGACGCATTCCTCCGATTGATCACAATGCAATCCTGTGCAAAAACTTAATTCCATTTTTTCAAACTGGATCACGCTTGTTATGGGCATGACTGACTCAATGTCATAATCCTTAAGTATCAGGATTGCAGTTTTGGGTAGTTGGTAAACTAATTAACTTCTCATAATATCAACTTCTGTCAACTCCCGTTTGAGGAGGGAGGGTGGAAGAAAGCGAAGGGGTAATTGTGTTCCTGAAATCCAAACCTCTTGCAAATTAGCAAAGCGGTCCCAACTAATTTGACTGTCTGGCAAAGTATTTCTTGGCTTATCAAGTGATATGCTAGTGAGGCAGTTACTAGTACATTCCGGCGCATTCCAATGATATATAATGTCCGCGTGCGGCTCCATACTTTGGACAGGTCAAACTTCAAATTCGCCTTCCCCGATTTCAGACGAAGCTGAACAGCTTTCGTTGGCATGACGTGATGAAAGTCCAAATTTGAACCATTTCTAAACGTCCAGTCTTTGAAATCGCACTCGGAGAATTCTTGGTCACCAAACTTTTGCACCCACGCTATTGCGCTGTCATACGAAATAAAAACGGAATCTAAAATCAGCCTGTTAAAGTGGTTGCCAACAAGTTCCTTCATAGTCAGTGTGCAGGGGAAGAACCGCCTGGAAATATTCAACGACCCTTTCCGGCGACATGCAATTTCTTTGATTTCGCCATCAGCTTCTTTCGCTTTTTCCAGCTCAAGGAGCACCTGTGCAGTGAGTAAAGCACACATCTTAATAAATTCGGTGTAATCCCAAGGCCTTTTCCATTGGCTTGCTGGAGATAGGCAAAAGTTTTCTAAAGCCATGCCCCCCATCTTCTGGCCTTCAACCGCTAACAGCTTTATTGCCATTTGCTTTGCTATTTTCCAATGCTGAACGGCTGGGTGCTTGTCACCTAATCGGTGCAATTTAAGACCGATGAAAAAAGAGATGATGCAAGCATTGTAGTAGTAGTTAGGAACATGTTTTAAATCCGCCTTGCCTAGCGCCGCTTCCTCCAAATACCACTGGCACTGTATTTGTAAGTTTGGTGAATCCACGGGAGGTTGATAGATACGTTGATTCATCTCATCGTAAATACGTAGTTAAAAAGATGCCTCCTCGGGCTTTTTATCATGTTCCACATAGCGCAGCGAAATTCCGTCGTTTAATTGTTTCTTCACTACTTCAAGAAGCTCCTGTGAAAGATTGGGGTTGTCCCAACATTTCAAATACAAATAACACTTGTACCGTGCAAAAAAACGGTCATCAATGGCGCAACCAAGAATCCTTCTCTGCTGTGTAACCGTGGGCGACATTCTTGTCTACACGGTTGAACCAGGTATTTAGGATTTATCC
>JAQGCL010000649.1:0-12170 GCA_034699605.1 Isotomiella paraminor
CTCCCAAGTCATTGGGGTTACCCAGACCACCCATACCCATGTCGATGAGCATGGAGTCATCCTCCTCAAAAACCTGTCATAAATCCATTTTACACATTAAGCCGTTGTTGTCATGGGAAAACCCAAGATAAGATGACGCACCTTATGATCCGGTTCATAGTTCACATTGTACATCTTGGCAATTTCAATCAGGTATCGCTCAACCAGGATTTTGGGTGGTGCTTGGACACTCATCTTTTGCATCAGCTTCGGCGACTGTACGAAAAACAGACATGAAATCTTAGCATAACACTTTTCATTAAAATGAGCTGAATTACTGCTTACCACAGTGCCCACACTGTTGTCATGACACGCGAGTCCGTAGGCCTTCCCATACTTGGCAATTAGGGCGTCCCCAATGATCTTCAGTTCCCCAACATCCGCCTGGATCCGAGGGGCTATCCAAATCAGGCTGGAAATTGACTCCTTCAGCCCTTCATCAGGGTCCCTTAGGTAAAGAAACAAAATGTAAGTAAGCTTGACATTTTAAGTGACTTTTAAACTTACTTCATCTGCTGTAAGAGTCCAAATCGTGCCAGGAGGAGGTCCGCAAACATCTCCACAAGCTCGTACGCCTCGACCAGGTAGTCCTCCCTCTGAAAAAGAAAACCAATTAATTAATTAGACACTTTGACACAAATGCCAAGGACCCTTACGATGATGTGTTCAACGCGGATCTTCGCCCTCTCCATCTTGTTATCCCCGATGTAGTCCGCAATCTCCTTCCGGGCCTTGAGGGCCAACTCTGTCTTTTTCTTCTCAAGGAGTTTCAACCGATTGATGGCCAACCTCAGGTTCGTCTTTAGTTTGGAATAGTTAGGACCCGAGGAAAACATCTTGTCGTTGATTAATTAATTGGTTTTGTCTTTCAAAATAAAATGTATTGCTGTCGAAGTCGAAGAAAATGAATGTGTGACGGTTGTTGGCTGTTTGTTGAATGAGCAAAACAGCAGGATCAGGTGATGTCATTGAATGAATACAATTCCCATTCACATTGGATGAGTCATTCTCATCCAACTCAACAAACTCTTTTGCCTTGTGTGAGTCATTGTCATTATCATGTCTTCATGATGTGATGTATATGCAAATTAATTTTACAGTACAGTTATCAAAATAGTCATTCATGTTACTTTGCCTTTCTTTAATGTCATCGAAGCCCAAGCTTTCAAAAAAACTCAACAATGTAATTCAAGGTGGATAATAGAGATGTTCTTTCTATAGAGCCGTGTACAGTCTAAACAATTTAACGAAAATTAATTACCTGTTTCTATTCATCTTGTAATTATGGACATGAGGAAACAAACACGCATAATTGCTACTTAAGATGAATATGAGGAGGTCATTGATTTCAAATTGTTATGCTATATTTACCATAGGATAGTTGGAGAACCGGAGCATCGTGCAATTCTAATGTGTAACCTTTTACGTCATTTCATGTGTCTTTTCCGCTAGGGTAAAAAATAAGGTTAGAATAAGTTATCAAGTGGAAGAGGCGAAGAGAAGAAATTGTTGAAGGCCTCTGGTCATTTCCAAAAGACAGTCGAGTCTAGAAAATACGAATAGGACTCATTTCACTCTCAGTCAGACCTTTTAACATTTTTATTTTTCAACGTACATTTTACTCTCTCTCTCTGTCAGTCATCGTCTGAACTCTCTGACTCTTCTTCTTCATCATCATCGTCTTCTTCGTCTTGTTCATTATCATCTATTTCAGCCCAAACTGGGCCTCCTCTCGCCTGGGCCAACTCCTCCGGGGAAAAAACCACGGATGGAAAAATGGCTTCCAGATTGTCCAGGACTGGGTGATACTTTCCCTTCAGAAGTAGGGGTATGTCCAGAGTCGTTATACTTGGAATCGATCGGTTGGGTCCTGGGTTCGGACCTTGGGTTGGCAGGAAAGCGGACAAGAAGGGAAGAAAGATCCTCCAACCCATCCTCTCGCATCTTTGAAAAATCCTTTCCGAACGATACTCAGTGTCACTCACTGGTGCCACGGTCAGTTTGGTCAGGGAGGGGAAATGCTGGGCGTAGTCGATGTCCTTCATTCTTTCGTCGTCCTCGTTTGGACCTGGCTGCTCTTCTCCTGGAGGTAAGCGATTCCCCCAGTCGAATCTGAGGAAGACGGACAGAGCCGTCAAATTCCTCATCCTCGTTGGTAATTGGATGCCCACGAACCATATCCTGAACTCCAGCTTGAGTTCTTGAAGTGACTCTGAAAATCTCTCCAGAGCGTGCGGGAGACTCGCCATGTTCGAGTTGTCAGGAGGGATCCCACCCAATTCCAACGTCATTAGACTGTCATTTCGAAGAGAAGCTAGGGCCCGCAGGACGTGATCCGAGCATTTGTGGATCTTGATCCGGGAAAGTCTGCTGAATTTTGAAGGGTCCTGGATTTGCATTTTGGCGATCTCCTCCAAAGGCTCGGAGGAGGAAGGGTCTAGAATGGTTAAACTTTGGATATTCCCCATCGCGGGGAGCAAGGAAGCCAGAAACCTTTTAATTTGGGTCGATGGTTGTGAGGAATACTCTCGGTTGTCCAACTCGAGGGAAAGATGGGACAGACAGGGTAGTTCTTCCACGGAGAATGGAGGGAAAGGCACAGACTTCTTCTCGAAGTGGAACTTTAAAGTTAAGGCCGTTAGAGTGTCCTTCACCCCACATAGCATGACCTCTAGCATCTTCAAATGGGTTTCCCTCTCGGTTCCCACGGCCAAGCGCAGGCTTTTGACATGTCTTTGACTGCCAAAAAGCCCGTTCAAATCGTCCAATGTCTTCTGGTCAGTCGTTCTAATCCTGTGGGTCTCCATACCCTCAATGACGTTACTTTGCTTTTTGTCAAAGTGGTAAGAGGGTACTTTCCCCTTCGTATTTCCCGGCAAGGCCACCTTCCAATTTGGGAACTTGAGAAGGGCTTCTGGAAGTGGGTTGAACACGGTCATTCTCCAGACACCGTTTCCCCAGCCAATTTTAACTTGATCAAAGACCCTGATGGCCACTTCTTCAGTCCGCTTTTGCAGGGCTTGCAAGGCCTCCTCATTCCAAAGGTGGGACACCCGACGGGCCTCCTTGACCTCAATTGTCGGCAGGAAATAAAATACCTTGTCCAAGATCTGCAAAAACAAGTATTTTGTTAAAATCATCAATAAGCTTAGGAAAGACACGCCTACCAGAGAAGTGTCAAGTGGACTGCTCGACCCACCAATTACTGGATTGATGACCTGCCCCTTTTTACCCTTCCCAGATTTGCATCTTAATGTTGGTGGCTGAAATCAGTAAAATATCATCATTTAAATTAGAGGATCTCGGTATTGAACTTCAACTGACCTTAAAAAGGAAATCAGTCCGCTCCCACTCCTCCACTTTGTTGCCCTTGTTGGCTGAGACGGTGATGATGTCTCCAAACTCAAGCTTCCTCTTCCCTCCCAAAGATGATGATGATGCCCCAGCCCCACGTCTGCCCACGGCGTCTCCATTGACGGAGACGAGTGTGCTGGGGAGGACTCCCTGGAATATAAAAAGCAACATAGAAAGTGCTCTTCTTGATGGAATAAAATATAAACGATGCTGTAAATTCTTACCTCAAATCCATCAATCGAGATCCAAGTGTCTCCATTCTTGGACTCTAGGGAAAAGTAATTTTCCGGCTTCCCACCTTCCTTAGCAACGGCCTTGTCCCCAAAGAGACTTGATTGCTCTCTTAGATTGAAGTAGATGAAGTCCCCTTGGACCTCTCGACTGATGTAGAGGTTCCCAAGTACCGCTTCCATCCCCTCCGTCAAAGTCACGTAAGGCCTCTCTCTCAGCACTTCGTCCAGGAATTCTCGTAGCTCTTCATCTTCCACATCCACCCCCTGCCAAAGCCCCGTCTTCACGTCCATCTTCTCATTTTTGATCAAGTCCCTGAGGTCCATCTTTCTGGGGTAAGGGGCACTGATACGTGGGTATGTATGCATGTAGGGTATCCTAAAAAGACCCCCTCCACCAGGCCCGAGAGTCTGGTCTTTGTCCCTACAACAAGCAAAATTATGATGACGTTTTAGTATTCACTAAGAAGAAAGACGAAACCCCCAGGCTTACTTTATGATTATGCTTCGCAGACGACGAAGGATATCCTCGTGACGGCCCCTCCTCCGTGCATTCGGCCCAGGTCCCTTATCCTTCTGTTTCTCCTCCTCTTGGAGGGGGATGAATGGGTGGGGATTGGTCGACCTTGTGTTTCTTCTTACTGGCACTGGAGAAGCATCCCCCTTTCTCTTCACCGTACCACGGGTTTTGCCCATATTTTTCAACAGTCCCGGATGAAGAAAGTGAACAAACTCAAATCAATGGTCTTTTCTTCCGTCCAACTAGAAAGATAAAACATAAAGAAAGATATCAATCATCAAACTCAACTCACGTCACACAAGAAGATTTAAAAAGTTGAAGGGAATTTGAGGAATTAATCAATTTTGTTGGCCGAAAAATGATCAGAATTCGTTCTAGAAACTCAGCTGGCACAGTCATATTTGAATTTAGAGAGTCTCACTCAGCCACCCTTCCTTCTCTTTGTTCGTTGCTTCTGACGCTTCATGCAAATGAACTGAAGATAATATGGAGGAACCACTGTTCCTTATCCTCCATTTAGTAGGTGGACCCATCTTCCTGGGGATGGTCATCATCATTTCCCTTTGTTTTGTGTGGGATCTTCTGGGATCATCGGATGGCCTTGAAAACGAAGTTTGTTCTTCCCCATAAAAGTGCAGACATATCGACAAAAGAAGGCAAAAGTCAATTCAAAGTTGAAAAATCTAGTTGGTATTCATTCCATGAGCACGAGCAGAGTGCGAACAAGCAAGCAAACAAGTCTTCTTGGGACTCAGGAAGCATGTCTCATTTTGTCGCCATGATAAGCTTTTGATTGCCACAGTATCATTATTACCATCATCATCGAAGAAACTTGGGTAATAAATCTCCTGGTCCTGATGATACCCTACAGGTTAAAATCCTACCCCACCTTTTTATGGTTTTCTCACGATTGAGTGGAGGTCAAGTTGACTGCAAAGTTGCATAGTGGAGGCATCCCATGAATTTCATTTTCTGATCAAGTCATAAAATACTGCGGAGTCAACGCTCATAGCTGTGATGGGGTACTATTATTTTTTTACGTATTTATTCATGGGTGTGCCGAATACAAAATTGCTAAAAGTGACTAATTCTGTTTTGTTTACAATTACAGCCTTGTTATGGTGGGTACTACGAAACCAACATAAGTAATATGTCATGATAGGGTGCTGGGCGGAACAAGCATGAAGTCAACTTTAACTTTTGTCAAAGAAAGTCTCATTCCACGTTCCACCCCTGTCCAGACACCAGAAAGAATGTCTTCGTTCTCCGTACATTTTCCGGATGAATGAAAGTGTGACGGGACAAAGCAGTAAAGAAATGTTGCCAAGATGGTAACGAAAATTCAGTTATTCTTTTAAGCGTAGACACAAACACTATACTTTTCCGGATGCCAGACCCGACAGAAATCCTGCCATTTGTTTCCTGTATGTTTTTATCTTTTAGGAAACTGAGATATGGGCATTAAAAAAGGTGTCTCTATTTTCAAACTGTACTCTTCAAGAGTATCGAGTATCGTAGAAGATGTATGAAGATAAGGGTGACTGTGGTATGTGACACGACATTTCTTTTCTGTTGCTGATTTTATTCCGAACTGTGAAAGGAAGACGACGACCACTTGCCTTGGATAAGAAGACATAGGTTTTACCTGAAGTTTTACTGAAGTACTGTTATACCCTGCTGGAAATAGCTTCGCATACTTCTTTTTACATACAGGTAATTACTGATTTAGTGATGAACATATCACCGAATCCACCATCACCGAACTGGTATTTATCTAATTCCAGTGGAGTTTATCGAAATTACATATTTGACCTTGGAAATTTAATTATAATTGTGAAAAATATAATTGCTGACAATGAAGCCAGTTAACTTAAGTACATTGACAAATTCTATTGATTGAAAAGTTGGGTAATTATGAGATGACGATAACGCTTGCCTTTTTAGCTTCATTCACATCTATTTCCATTTTTGACTTTGTTAATTGTTAAGTCTTATCAGATCAACTTACCCAAATTTATCAATTGGCATTTAAGCATATAGTTACTGTGATAAATAATAAATATGTTCGTATGACTGATGTATAGTTTAGTCAGCAATCCGGCTCCAAGAAAGCTACACATGTTGATTCAGTACCTAGGTGAGTCCTTCAAAGCTATCTACAAGCTGTTAGACGTACTGTAATTAAAACATTTACACAGAATATGAATCGTTCCAAGTCATCCACCAATTTAAACAGTGCTGACCAAGGTCATGCCCAGGGATGGTCATGGATTGAAGGTAGGTGGAGCCAGTCTTCCTTCGTTCCTGCAACCGATGAGCCAGAAATGTCTCAGCATGCCCCTCACTCTGCTACACGACCTCTTGCTGTCACAAATATGAACGACAACGTCCACAGTAGCCTTGTCAAGGCACAAGCCATTACCTTTGCAACCATTAAAAAGGGGACATTTGAGGTGCAAAAAGCACTGAATTCTCACCAAGGGAAGATAGAAAATGTTCATGTCCTACTTGCCAGTAACTCTGCTCGATTGGACACGCTGGAAATAAACTTGGCAAACTTGCAAAGTAGTGTAAAAGCCGATTTCAGGAAACTCGAGGGGATGCTTGAACAACGCTTTGTCGATGTGGACGACTGCCTTACGGGAGAAAGCAGAAAGACTGCAACGTTACGGGCTAAGTTTGAGTCTTTGAACAAGGACATCTACGAGCAAGTCGCTTCGCTAAATCAGGAAATTAGCAACGTACGAAATGAAAGTCGTGTCAATATTGGCGAAATCTTGGCCTTGTGTAACAATTTGTCTTTATGAATAATTTGCTGGTTCTAATCAAATCTTTATTGCATTCCAATTGAATCCAATCAAGTCCAATCAATAATTGTACTTTTTCCTTTTCAAAATCGTTAATTCAAATACTAATACAAAAAATTGAGTAAAACCCTAATACGAAAGAATGGACAATAAATTACTATATAGCGTTGCTGAACTAACCAAACGCATTCGTCCATTTTTTTCAACTTGAGCAAAATTGATTTCCTGAAAATCCATCGTATGCCACATCATGTAAACGCGTAATTCCTTATTTGCTGGGAATGGTGAGAAGTAACAGTTTTTGAACCTGTTGGAAAGCTATATAGCCATTTCTCTATCGCTATCATAATCATGAAATGGTAGATTTGTCATCGTTGATGACAAATGACCTTTAAACTAGTACTGGAGTACCTAAATTCCAGGTGCCAAATCGTCTTGAGAGCCCATGAAATCCCATACATTGTTAATTATGATAAGCAAATGATGCAAAAAAAATTGTTTATCAACTTAACTACTAACGTCAATGCCGGTTTCTCAATTCACAAATAAGTGTTTAATTTACTGCTTGTGGAGGATTGAAGGCTTATTACTTAACATTATTTATGACGGGGTTTTGCTGTCAAAGCTGACATCTAATTAATTAAAACTGACAAGCACTTGACATTCAAACTACAACGTTTTTGCCACCCCCGTCCATCAA
The DNA here is from genome assembly GCA_034699605.1 of Isotomiella paraminor. NCBI lineage: Eukaryota > Metazoa > Arthropoda > Collembola > Entomobryomorpha > Isotomidae > Isotomiella > Isotomiella paraminor. The sequence goes on from JAQGCL010000649.1 coordinate 7,651, forward strand.
ACCTCATGTTCCAACTATTAAAGTAGCGAATAACAATTAAATGTTATATTAGTGTCAGAGCTGCAACGTTCGTGAGGACAACGACGTCATCGCTACAAATTACCTGTTCGTTTGCTGTGACATCTTAGCTTAGTTAGTAGTGTATCCATATTTGAATTCCTCGTATTTGATTAAAGTTTTGCATTTCTACATTTCAGGCCATTGAAATTGGAAGATGGCTGTGGCGGAAATTGGCGCAGTAATGATGAGAATAGGTCGGGCAGAAAAAGCCGTTCATCAATTTATGACCTTGCAAAGCAACAACAACGAGCAGTTACAATCGGATTTGAGGGCTCTTGTTCAGAAGTTGAGAGATATGGAAAATGAGCAGTCGGAACTCAAGGCGCACGTCGAGAAAGGGTTTGAGAAATTGGAGGGCAAATTAAATGACTTGGAAACCAAGTTGAAGCTAAAACTGGAGTTTGGCAAACGAGACATCAAGCACTTGAAAGATGAATTGAGCGATGTGAAAGTGACAATGAACGCAAAAATCGACCAATGTACAAACAGCATTCATGAAGCAAAGAAATCATCGGAAAGTCAAAGCAGCGGTTTGCTTGGTCTTCTGAACGCTATCCCTGGAGTAGGGACTGCTGTTGGCGTCGTAAATACTGTAAATAGTGTACTTGAAGGCTAAAAGTCTTGTCGGACACAATATTGAATAAATTATGATACAAAAGTATACCGTACTTTATCTAGATTCAATTACTTTGATTTAATTGTTTAGCGCTTACTGCTTAAAAGAAATCAACAGACTTATTCATACTCTCCCATGCAGAATCCAGTTTGATTCCCAGAAATTGGACGTAGCCTTAGAAACAACTGTAAATGCTTTCACAAAGTTAAAAAGCATCAATTTAGTTACTTCCAAGCTGACAAAATGAAAAAAAAAACAAGACCTCTGTTTCTCTGCAAAAGGTGGAGACCCAAGAAAAAGGGTCTTCTTGACTAATCTTCCTGTTGGTTCGTTGCGTTTTCTCAACTTGCCCCGGTCTCTGTTATTCCGGTCCATGTTCATTTGTCATTCAATGATCGTGGCTTTTTAATTTGCATTTAAGAATGCCCTTGCGTGGTCACCGTATTCCGCAACCACAAAGATTAGTGTCGTGAATAAAGGCGTTTTGAGAGTCATTATTCCACATTATCAGCTTACTGAGTTGTGTTATTTAACCATTTTCCTACATATTTACTTACCCCCTTTCCGTTTTCCTGCGTATGAATTACCATCACCACTATCATGCGAAAGATATTTGTAGACTAACTTTAATCAGTAATCAACCAGTGTCTGGTGAATAAGAAAAAAGTAAGAACAAAGAAAGAGGCATTAATATGAAGAAGTTATTTGGTCCTCCTCCTAAGTTTGTAATACAAAATGGTGAAAACTGCACACTTGAGGAAGAGAGTGATGAAGCTGAAGAAAATGAGAAGGATGTCGGATGGTATCATTATTGGAAAAGCAGTAGAAAATCATCATCATCGGAGAGTCGTCATAATAAAAATCATAAAGTGAAGGACGTGTTTGATAGTACAAGGCATCTCAGCACGACAATGGTCCCCATCATTTTGTCTACCACTCCTCCTCCTCCTAAGGTACTTCACATTTTTTTTATATCATGCGTTTTTTAAAATTTTTGTACTGTTGTTAGGTTGTCATGGGGAATAGATCCACCCCTGTCCAGACACCAGAAGACGTGGAGAACTCTGAAAGTTGTACTAATGAAGAAATACCCCCTGAGGGAGTTACCGATGCCGAGCTTCCACCAGTTCTAATTGAGAATGCAGTTTCAAGTAGTGACACAACTCCAGTTCCAAAGGAAGCGGAGAGGCAAAGATCCCTGGTGATCCGAGAGCTGGTTCAGACTGAAAAGGATTATGTAAATGACTTGAGTGAGGTTGTAAAAGGCTACATGGCCATCATGATGGATCCTAACTCCGAACTTCCTATGCCACAAGATCTCCAAAGTGGAAAGGACAAAATTGTATTTGGAAACTTGGAAAGGATCTACGAATGGCACAGAGAGTCAGTTCAGCAAAGTCGATTCTTCCTTAGGATTCTTAATTTATTTGCATTTTTGTTAGCATATTTTCCAAGGGTCTCGAACGCTGCTTGGAACACCCTCAAGAACTTGGAGACCTCTTCATTCGGCACGAGAGGAGGCTGCGCCACATGTACGTCGTCTACTGCCAAAACAAACCACTCTCTGAATTCATTGTGACGGACCACATCGACTCCTATTTCGAGGAAATAAGGATCAAACTAAGTCATGACTTGACTCTATGTGACCTCCTCATCAAACCTGTGCAACGGATCATGAAGTACCAACTCTTGCTGAAGGACATCCTAAAGTACACCCAACGAATGAAAGAAAAAGTCTCAGAAGATGAGGTCAGGAAGCTGAAGTCTGCGACTGTGATCATGTACGTTGTTCCCAAGGAAGCCAATGATATGATGAGTGTTGGGCGTCTGCAAGGCTTTAATGTATGAGAAGCAACCCACTTACATATGTCATTTATGTATCTAAAAGGGTCTAAATTTGCAGGGGAAGATCACAGCTCAGGGAAAGCTCCTCTTGTCCGGTTCCTTAATGATCACTGAAGAGGCATCAGCATCCATTGGAAAGGAGCTCCAATTGTTCTTCTTTGAGCAAAGCATCATCCTGAGCGAAGCTGTAGGAAAGAAGACTGCATTCTCCAATCCAATCTACATTTACAAAGCCCACATTCTGGTAAAAATACTGGAAAATAAGTTATAGCAATTTACACACTTCTTTTTGACGTTCTTTGCAGGTGAACAATATGAGAATGAGCGTAGATAAGTGTGACGCTTCCAAGTTTACCCTGATTTCAACGGACCCAAAAAAGGCAAGCATGACATTTGTCTGCACAGCCCCCAATCCAGAGACGAAGGAGGAATGGGTCACAACCCTAGAGTCCGTCTTGCAGAGGCAAAATGATTTCGCAAAGATCCTCCAGGATCCTATAATGTATCAGAAGAATAACAAACATTGCTTGTAACCATTTTTTGTACTTCTTGAAGAACAATGTCGAAGACATACAGATGAGGCTATGGGACTTTAACGCCTTGTTTTGTTTTGTCAATTTACAACTTCTAAGCCGTGACTAATTGGTCTTAATTCTTTTTACCTTTAGCATCCGAGACAAAACCTTGATTCTGTCTTTTCATAAGAGGTTCAAATGAAAGTAAATAAAAATAATCAATGACAATTAAATTAACCACAACCACATATTGTGCCAAGATTGCTTCCACATTTATTGTTGACGTTGATTTGTCTTATCTACAAAACTGCAACGTAAGTGCGCTGTACGTTGTATATGTATTTGTGGTAATTCACAAACATTATCATGCAGAGTTGCATGGAAATACGGGGCACTGTGAGACTTGCGTTGTCAACTCCTGTGTCTTGTCTTTTTTAGTGTTTTTTGGTGCAAAGAACATTGAGCAATGATTCGACTCTCGAAACTATAGAATTTTTGTTTTTTCAACTTACCTCACAATCATTGGCTTTAATTTTTAAATATCTTTTGCCTTGCTATGGTCAAGGAAACTGACACGAGTTGACTTATTGATTCTATATGTTACTGACAACCGCTCTAAATCCTTCGTGAGAGACTTTCATTGCATAATTAATAGATTCTCTTTTTCCTCAATAAATCATTAGCCTTTTGCATGACTGTTTTGTTTACAAGACAACAGCAAACCACTAAAACCTCCCCAGTGTCCTGTAATCTTATCTTCTTGAACAAAAAGCTTCCAACAACAACAACGGTGCATGTGTATAAAAATACCCAAACAAAACAAGAGGTCTTAAAAAATGTACGCGCATCCTCTCGTTTCGTTGTGTTGGTCCATAATTCATTTCATTCCAAGCTGATGGGTGGTAAATATTTAACTTTGTTTGCACAAATTGTTCTGCCATTGCGTGCATGTTGTATGTCTTTCCTCCAGATCGTAAAAAATTGAGTGCAGTACATATTGCCAGTGCACGTGTCCTTAAAGCATCATTAGCACCAGCTTATTACTTTTCCCCTTACAAGAAGACCTTGCATTCAGCTTATTCCTCTGAACTTAGAAAGAAGAAACGAATGCAGAATGCAGAAAGCTTAGCATTGACAACTCGAACTCACGTCAAGAAGGTTCAACAAAGGAATTGTGGAATTACTCTTGGAACTTGAAGAAAGACCTTAAACCCTCGGTAAGTTTTTCATCATAGTCATTTTCATAGCTTAGTTATTGCATACTATTGAATATTCATGGATGACACAAACGCACAATATTTATTGCCTTGCGTTACATAAGAAACGAGAGATTGATTGGCAAAGTTTGCCTTTATCATTTATTTCTCTAGCGTAGTTACAGAGAGCCCAATTTCAACCAATTTCACACTTTTTTCCGCCCATAATTGCATGGAGAATGGAATTGTTGATTGATCGGAAATGTCACTTTGTATGTCATGTCATTT
>JAQGCL010000650.1:0-12151 GCA_034699605.1 Isotomiella paraminor
GATGGATCATTGACCGTTTGTAGTCCATATGGATCCTTGTTTCGTTTCGATCTGATGGGGGCAGAAATCCTTTCCGACCTTAGACTCGTCATCATAAATCTCCATTATGAATCCTGCGTTGAGTGGATTCAAAAGTATTCCGATAAAGAATTTGAATACTGCGGGATTGGGCACCCCAAGTTTACCTCAGAGGACGGCACCGTAATCAGCAAGGTTGATTACCACACCGTGCTGCCGGTAATGTGCGAAGCACTTGCGATATTCTCGGCGGTAGAGTGTCAGATCGACTTCCATATGTCACACGTTTGGACTGGTATGAGGCGTCTAAATTTAGTGGGGTGCAACGTAACATGGAACACCCAACGTACAGCTTGTGATCTGCAGACACTCGTACTTAAAAAACTGGGCAATCAAATTCCCAGTAACATCACGGTACAATCCCTGTTTCCCAATCTTTGTGACCTCGAGCTACAGGAGTTAACGGTTTCCCACAAATTCTTTCCTGCAACTTTACAGAAGTTGTGGTTAGATCGTGTAACAATTATTGAAGACGACCCCACAGTGGAAATGAAACACATCGCAAAGTTAACAATTAAAAATTGCCCTTTGTTGAACACGTTAAATCTTTTCTCTGCACAAGAGTTACTCGTGAAATATTGGAGTCTGGAACAAGGGAGCTGGGAGGAAATGATAAGCGCAATGGATGTTGTGCAAATCACAATACTCAAGAAAAAAGAGTGGGGAGATTTCGATATTCGTCCGTTGCAGTCTCTCGGCGTCAACATCGACGAGTTGCCAACAACCGGGTCGTTCAAATACTTGGTTTTTGAAAACAAGCGACTAAAGTCAGTCGAGATAGAATCGCCGTGGAAAAAGAATGTAACTACTGTGCGACAACCGCCCTTTGAGGAAAGAAAGGCTAAGAGCAGGAAATCAAAGTGCATTTTATGTTGAACAAAGCATACTACCACCAAAGCCCTACCCCCTTCACGTCTGTAAAGCAGTAGAAATATAAAAAAAACAGGACAAAAGCGAAGAATCTTTTATTTCTCTCATTAAAATGGGTCCATGCCCTTCTTACATTCAGTCTCCAGCTTTAGACGCATCTTTGGATCTTTCTTAAACTTGATGTTGAACTCTTTGTCCATGTTGTCGATAAAGCATTCCTGAACGAGTCAGTGACTTTGCAATACATTCCATCTTAACTCATTACGGACTTCATTCCGGTTGGCTCTGTCCAAAGTTGGGGGACATGCATGCGTGTTTAAAAGGCATCATCGTTTCAGCCATCCCAGCAATCCTTTGCATCCTACGCCCTTCCGATCTGAATGAAAACGGCGTTGTCATCCAACCCTATGAGCTTGCCATTGATAGTTTTCATCCATCCGGCATCACTTTACAAACTTCTCTTGCACAACGCAAAAACTGGTTTGCAAATAAGCAATTAACCCTTATCGATTCCAATAATGTTCACATAGTACTTGAATATCATCATCCCCTATAATCGATAACACATATGCAAACTGTGCACTAGAAAACAAATGAGTATTCGACGACTGAGCGTTCAACACTTTGCAAGCCAGATAACCACATCTTGGAAAAGTTGTGCGTTAGATCAGACATAATAAGCTTTGGAATACTACATGAAGTCCGTTCAAAGAGAAACATACACATCGCAACAACCAGAATCAATAAAAGCTGAGGCTAAATATGTCTAGAAAAACTTTTGGTTTCAACATTTGTAGCCGGATCCGGGTTTTGCTATTTGTTCATCACCAAAGTAAGACATCTGCGGAGGACAGATGGGGTTCTTCAGAGGGTCCATTGTCAGGTACTATTCTGAACGACAACAACAACGGACATCAACACTCGGCATGCTGGCAAACTCGTTCCTGGGAATGGGATTCTTGATGGCGTGAAGCAACGATAGTGAGGGCAATGTTACATATTTCACATTATATCCTGTCAGCATGGAAGTTCCAAGGTTCCAATCCAGAGACATTCCCATCGCATGGCAAGGTATTACAATGGCATACATTTCGTACAGTCGATTTCCCCCGTGCCAATCGTTTGGTTCAGGAAAACCTATGTTGGACTGAATTACACGTCCTAAGAACTGAGTAAGGGACTGAAACCCGGGTGGTGACACAAGTTCACATTTCACACAAGTTCAAAGTTCACATTTCCCAGTATGCGTCGAAATCGATGAAATGAGGATCGTTGTACGATTAAAATCAAGAAAAGGATGTCCCCATGATCCAAAGAAATCCGTCCTCATGGTCCCCAAGAAAATCATCTGCCCACAGGTTGGGAGAGCGTTGTTGTTGTCATCCGGGATTTGATGGAGAATTGGGGCCTCAGATGACCACCATCCATCCCACGTTAGGGCTGCTACCAAGTGCAGAAGACACACAGGGATGACGCAAAGGGGTAATGCTGTCTTGTAGAATTTCATTGTTGCAAAATTTGAAATAGTCGTCAAATACTTTTAATGGTATATCTTGTCATTTATCTGCTTGTAGCTTCCAAAGTTATCTTCATGACATACGTGACATGACTAAATTGTAAATGATTTCCTCGTTGAGGAAAAACTAATCTCAATTCCAATGATTAATTGGAAAGAAATCGATATAGATTTAACGAGACATAACACCAATCAGCCTACATCCAATCGAAGGGGAATGAGGTGATTACAAATATGAGATTTTTCTTTGAATGGATTATTCTAATTGCTTTTTAAATTGATATGGATACCTCGGAAGGTCGATGAGGAGCAGGAATTTGACACTTAAAGTAATGTTGTACACACACGTAATTTCTTTCACGCTTATTTCCGTGAAACCTACCCATTGATATGATATATTGAACTGTAGTAGCAACGACATGGTATGAACGTAAGTCTTAAAAAACAAATATAGACCGATTACTTGTGACACCTACATCCTTGGTTGCCAGAATCATCACGTCAGTTAGTCCATTCAAAACGATATTCCCTTCATATCAATGTCATTCAACAGTTCGAAATTATGGGGTTTGTGTGTTTCTCAGAACGACCTTTGTTATGCTGGGGATGACGAAATATGAGTTATTTATGTTTGCCTATTGGCAATCGTTGTTGGCACAATGTCAGGTTAACAAGTCACATATGGAAATGTCTGTAATTACCAACCCAGAATGACGCTTACCACGTTGCGCAAACATTGCACAAAACGTGTGGATTAAATATTTACGAGTTTGGCAATATCGTTATTCAATCCGGTTGTATAGATGAAACCCTCCCCCGTCTTGCACACCGATTGGGAAGCTGTCGGAGGAAACGTGTCAAATAAAAAACAATGAATAAAGTAAGGAAAGAAGGAATATTTCTTACAAATTTGCATCACTTTAAGATTTACCTTGGAAGCCTACGTTTACTAAAAGGGCCACTGCTCACGCTATCACAAAACCCACCCCAGGTTCGTAAGTTGGATTCCAGTGTATATCGAAAAACCCGACGTATCGTTAATTGTTTGATAATGCTGGCTGTTGCCAACATGTGTAACGTGGTTCACCGCTTCACCTTCGCCAAAACAAAATCTGACTTTGTTGAGAATGGGATTGTGACTTTTGCCGGTATGGCGTACACGGTTGGAACTATTTTAGGAACACAGCCATATCTTCATCCAGATCGTTTCGCGACCCACATTAGTTGCCTTATGTCATTTGAGTGTGCTCCAGGGAATGCATAGGTGGTGACCAACGCTGTAGGACATAAACTAATCAGATTTTGCTATTTCCTACAACACACTACGGGAATACTCTCCACCATACTTCTATGTCCAGTCAACCTGGCATTTCTGGGCATTCCACCGTACCTCACTTCAATCCTAAGTTTGAACCGAAGGCGCTCTGGGACTTCCTTCCTGTTGTGGTGCTATTCGTGGTCCAGGTTATGTATACCTTGTTAACGACTAGCCTTGCAGTTCCTGTCATTTACGAATTTACAATGATCCCTCTGATATGGTTGTGGTCTACTATCACTTCTTTGAAACGGCAAGTCGGCCGACAATTGGGTCACAAAAATGACGGGCTTCATTCATTGTGGTACCTTTATACTCTTAGGTACATCCAGAGCGACATGTATTCCAGCTGCTACTGTGTCCAAAAATACCTGATGTCGTACAAACAATTGCTCCTGGCTGAGGTGGCGTTCAACAAATGCAATCGCACAGTTCTCCTACCAGTTTTGATTGGAAGTTGTACATTCCTTATCATAGTTTGCACAATTGTGCCAATCAGGATTGGCTTGACAAACCTGATGAACAACCCTGCTGGACTACTACTCCCGATACTTGCGGACACTTGGTTTTGTAACCTTATGATTTTGGAACTCTGGCAGGGAAAGGATACAAGACTTCAGTTCGAATTCGCTCACAGCTAAAACATGTGTGTTCCATACCATCATTTAAGAGCATTTGCCGGATCCAGGAATGTCGACGACGCCGCCTTCGACAGATCCGGGCTCTACGTGAAGTTAAGATAAGATTTGGGATAAATTTCTTGGAGATCGGGACTCCATTAGTTGTGTTTAGCTTCTGTCTCAAAACAATTTCCAAGCTGTTGTTAGTTTAGTAATTAGTTATAGAATGTCAATGTCATATGCCATGTTTATGGTATCTCTAAATAAATAGTGCTGGGGCAATTCTTGTAAAATGATTGAAGTTTTGTCGATTTTATCCACATAAAGGTAAATGTCTGCTGCATTTCAGCTTCCAACGCTTAACGTCTTTGACAATCCAACACCCTTGGACGACGGGGAACCAATGGGGACAGGGACGTTAAATATATTTTATTTCTCGTAGTGTGTACACCAGCCTATACATTCTAAGATATATTTACATTAACATTAACTCAGTTCGGCTATAAACGTCCAGCAAATTTAATCCAAATAATTAGAAGCTGCATACCTTAACGGAAAAGCGCCTGTCAAAATCACCGTTAAATATTTGCTTACTTCAACAACAAAAGCTTGGCAACCATTTTTGCGCAAAAGCTAAAAATAACAAGTGGAGTTCCCATCTCCAGATAGTTCATTCCAATTCTAATCCTGAATTCGCGAACAGCCTTGGTCTGTCGATAGCGGTATCCGCGGCGACTATGGACTTCACAAGAACAGCTGACCAGTGGATCAGTGGATCAGAACGAGCATTGGTAGGAAGAGTCCAAAGGGATGTTTGGACATGGTTCCCAGGCCCATTTTAATTGGGACTAAAAGGAAAGTATGAGGGGAAGGACAATCCATTGATGACATGAGTTGAATATCACATCCACAATAAGCAGTTGTCTATAATACGACAAACACTGCTGCATAGCATTGCAGTTTGGATTCATACCGAATTGGGTTCCCCTATAAAAAGAAACTTTAGTAGATGAATTCATTAAGCAAAACCCGCCCCCACTTGCCTTTTCAAGGAAACCGTTATAGACCAAAGCCATACCAGTGGGATAAAGGTAAATGCATAAATGGTTTGACAAGTTAGCGAGGCTAGTAGCAAGATGTAGACGAGCTGAGCCAACACTAATGCGCCAAGGATATACGGTGAAAGGGAATGAATGGAGTTTCCAGTAACATAAATCCACGACGTGAAGTATGGAGGGATGTCCGGGAAAGCCAGGTTCAGAGAACACAATAATATGGTAGCCTGTATGTCGACCGAATGTTGAAGAAGGTACATAACGCGCAGGATTTTCTCCACCAAGCTGTTCCTCACCAAGCTTTCATTTTCTGAATTTATTTCGAAGCAAATTATGCAATTAAGCAGAGATGCAAATCGGCCTGGATTGAAATACGGTTCTACTCCGAAGATGGATCCAAGCGTAAAGGAGATCCCTACAAACGTCGCAAGTCCTTTCTTCACGAACTTAGAGTCGTTAGGGAACAGTACGCGATGAATGAATCTAAACAGATTAATTACACCCAAAACTGTCATTCCGACAACTATCCGTCGTGTCGTATACCTTTTCGGACATTGCTTTGCAAAACGGCACAGGAAAGGGTTGTTTTCGGAAATTCAGACATGGTATTGCTCAACCGCCTTGATAAATTTGGCAAATATAAATGTTGTGTTCTAAACTAGCAGCCAAGCCATTCGTTTTTAACGTTCCACGCGCTGAATTGGTAATGACAGAACTTCGCAGTTTCCACAGCAGGAATTTGAGTACTAGATTAACGCTCTGGGCCGTTTTCGAGAACGTTTACACAATGCCATAAACCCAAATACCTATACCATCCTGTCGTTTACTCCGTCCGCAAAAAGCAATTGCATCAAGCAATTCATTAAAGTTTTGTTCATTCTTCGTTTATTTGCTCCGACTTACATGTTCCTGATATTTACATCCCATTCAGAAATTATTGTAATACTTCATTATCCTGTTCCATACCATTATCCTGTATCATAACACCACGAGCTGGTTGCATACTGCCATGCTAGGACTCATTTCGTGTAATGCTTATCCCCCTTTGATTGCGACAACTGTTATGACTGACTGACTGATCATCGATTAGGTGTACATTAACCACTCATTGATTCGTTGGATCAATCTGTCCAATAATCCAATCTGTTTAAAAGTCAATATAGATCTTAAGGAAGGTGTTGACCCGCCTGCACAAACACTGGCACGCGTAGAAGACGTACAATTTGAATGGCTGTTTCTAAGTGACGTTGGTTCTTCCAAAATTGTTTGATGTTAATTAATTTGATTAATTGATTTTCTTTCGAGAAAATAACAACAATCAGAAGGCGCCATCAGGGTTCATTGACAGTAAGACTCTGACCAATTTAAAGCCATAGAAGACGAAGAGGTTTTTTTCTTTCTGTTATACGACGTTTATGATACTTTCACAACTTGGGGACATTGCATTGAGCAATGACAAAGGAAAGTTTGGTGTGCGGAAATGTAGACATGGTATTGCTCAAACATATTGTGTAAATTGACAAATATAAATGTTGTGTTCAAAGCTAGCAATCATCCGATTCGTTTGTTAACGAATTGGTATTGACAGAACAACGCAGTTGTCACAGGAGGAATTTCAGTACTGAGCTAACCTTGTGCCGTTTTCGGGAACACATGCATAAATCCACATCCTTACGCCATACTGTCGTTTACTGAAGAAATTGCATCAAGCATTTCAGAAAGGTTTGCTCATGCTTCGTTTATTTTCTTCGCCTTACATTTTCCTGATGTTACACAATCATGCATATTTATATTCCATTCGGGCATTCTGGTAATTACCTAAGCGTCATACATCCTTATCCTGTTCTAAATCGGTTGCAGGATATGGGCAGCAATTAAATATTTACGAAGTTTCCCAACTGCAAATCCCACGCCGTTGTTCTGAAGCCATTAGTGGGAAGAAAACCGAACTCAAAAGGTTTTGTTCAAGGAAGTCATGGGCAGAAAAGGAAACCCCAACGGAATTTTACTCAGAAACATGCATCATTTCCAAATATACCTTATTTTATCTAAATTTTATGCGCGTTCCCCTGTTCACACTTTCCGATGGACAACCGTATGTTCGCGTGGTTCATGGCGATCAGCTTAAGAAGTCACGCGTGATTATCCTTTGGCTAGGGATTTTGGGAGTAACCAAAACGTGTACTTTCCTCCATCGCCTATCGTTCCCACCTGCTGGATATGGATTCATCGAGAAGGGGCTTGTATTGTTCCGTCGGGATGTCGTATACCTTTGCAACGATTTTATCTACACAACCATACGTTTATCCCGACGGGTTCGCATTCCTGATGAATGCTCTCTTGACATTTGAAAGCCAGTCAGGGAATTGGGCCATTGTGGCGAAAGCTGGAGGTGGAAAAATCCTCAGTTGTTTTTATCTCTTGCACCACACTGGCGGTGTATTCGCGACCATTCTTCTCTGCAGCATTACCGTCGTATTTTCGGACATTCCTCCGTACTTCACTTCCATCCTGCGACCGCTGGGAAAACCCACAAATGGACCTGCTGGTATCATATTATTCTTGGCGCAAGTAATCTACACCCTATTTATGACAATCCTGGCGATTCCTGTCATTTACTTGTTTACGATGTTCCCTCTGATCTGGTTTTGGAGCATGATGACTGCGTTTAAAAGGCAAGTATAGGAATAACATTATGAGCGCAAAATAAGTTAATATTTTCTATCCATATAGGTGTATACGAATACAGCTGAACCCATGCTGCGTTTCTATCCAGGCCTACGTAACAATGTACAAGCAGCTCCTGGTTGCAGAGGTCGCATTCAATAAGTGCAATCGAACAGTGGTCCTTCCGACTTTGATCACCAGCTCTGCATTCCTTATCATAGTTTGCTCCGTGGTTCCCATTAAGATGGGCCTTGCCAATGTTATGGGTTCCCCAGTTGGCATTTTTCTACCGATACTTGCCGTTATGTGGTTTTGGATTGTCATCATTTTTGGCACTGTTGGTGGGAAAGGAAATAAGTCGTCGGTTCAAATTAGGATCCTTTTACAAAAGGCCTGATGAATTCAACGTTTGAATGCAAATGCAACGTCCAAAGTTGTCGGCAGTATCGCCGTCGACAGATACGCGCGCTAAGTGAGTTCAGGATAAGATTTGGAATGAATTTTCTGCAGATGGGAACTCCATTGGTTGTGGTTAGCTTCTCCTTTAAAATGATAGCCAAACTATTAATGGTCAAATGAAGGCTGGTTATTGGTTCAATTTACCATGTGGTAAATCTTTATCGGCTATGGTATCATTCACGCACTTCCACACCGTCTTAAATAAAGAATAAAACAATGCATGTTGAAGTAACATTTTTTGAAACTCACGTTCTAGAAACATATCGAAAAAGATTTTTTCCATATTTTTAACACTGAATCACGAATACGTTGTCAACAGAAAAATCCCATTCAAACTTCATAGGTCTCTTCGTTTTGATCATTGTACAGGATCATTGACGAAAGTGCCTTAATAGTTTGAACGCATGAACCGTCGAAGGACTAAATTTGACAACTATTATTTTCTTACATGGTTTTAATAAAACATATTTTTCTACCTTCGACACGTACAATGGCTTTGAATGCTTTTAGTACAATTGAAATACGGAAGCGGTACATTTAGTTAAGTGGTACTTACAAGCATAAGTGAAGTTTTTTTCTGTTTCTCTACAATCAAATGACTCCCTAAACACGGCTAGATACGAGGTTTAAGTATGGAGGAATGCGGAGAGAGATAATAAAAAGAATACACAGCATTGTCATTGTTAATTTAAAAAGCTAGTTTCATGATATACCATTTAATATTATCTTATATAATCCACCGCAGCAACAACTATACGCTATCTCCATAAAAAATAGAGCAAGGCTTCCCAGCGATGCTAGTAGTGCTGCTGTAAAAAACGACGTTGTAATCATCCCGTCGGTTAGGCCAAACGCCCGAACCATTTTGGTACTCTTGTCAAAATGGAGCGCCGTGGCATTTCGAGCTCTGAATTTCATACGATCGCTCATTCGACTGAGCCTTTTGTACATACGATTTACTTGGTGGGCAAGACCTGAGTCGGATAGGGTCATAAATCTTAGAAATATTGCGTCACACACAATGCCTTTGATAGTTGCAAATGTGGTTTTGGGATACAATGAATCTCCTTCATACTGGTAAATAGGAAGTCGCCTCTTAACGGCCCCATGGGAGTGCATTTGAGAGCGTACTTCGTCGTGAGTGCCAATGAATATGGAATTATTGCAGTTCAACACACTTTCAACAGGGATAATATTGGAGGACGCTAAAGTTACGTTTTCGGCCATATTCGTCTTTAGATATAGCTCAATGGAGCTTACGTTCCAAACGGTGGAGGAAAGCATAATGTTGACCACAAAGAAGTTACCATATGTCAATATAGCATCCAACCCTGGCCGTAATCTTGGATTGTCCCACGCATTAATTAGTTTCCGCTGTATGGCACTGTACACCTTAAGATTGTACTGCCTAACCTCCTGTAGGCTACGGATGACATTCTCTTCTGTTCGCAATGTCACCTGCCGTACAATCACACCTTTGTATGCACTTACAATAATCAAGGCAAACACAACATAGGAACAAATTATTAGTTGACAGACGTTGTTGTATGATCTCTTGAGAAGAGGAACCTCGATTGTGCATCGCAGGGTAAGCAAAATGCCGTCTGCCAAGCTGCACAGGATTTGAAATATACTAATAGCGTCAATTTTGCCTGGCTGATTTTTCAAGAGCAGCAGGCATAACGGGACCACGCATAGTGCACACGCACTGATAACTAGCCAGGTGCTAAGGGTGTAGCATGCAGTGTGATAGAGATGCCATGGGATGACCAAGTCAGTCCTAAAACAGGTGGAGAAAGTGTGGAGGTTGGGTGGCATCAGAATGTAGGCCGAGTCCTTAATAAGTTTTAAGTCCTGCACGCTATAAATAAGTGCATAACCGTTAATAACCCCTGTTATAAAGGTACCAATAACTTACGACAGTTGCATAAAGATATCCGGTGTCTTATGTTTGCCACTCAGCGGAACGATTAGTGTCGCGTTGACGATGCCATGTAGAAGGACCTTGCTGCATTGTACCTCTAGTGGTGATGAAACATATAACTGCAAGTTGGTCTCGAAGTCCTGAATGGCTTCTAACAAAATGGTCCCGCTACGTCCAAATGCTTGGAGTGTAATGGTTGGCAATCCTTGTCCTGCTCGAAGCGGTAAGAAAAACAAAAGCTTGTCTACATCAGCTTTCCACCTGGTATGCCAACCCGGGACGTTGGCTATTGTCGATTCTCCATTCTGACAGTTGTGACACAACGCGTAAATCCTTTGTTTGGAAATAAATACAACTTTTTGGAAAACGAGACAACCTCTGGGTCCAACGGTTTTCAACACTTCATTTGCTTCCAAGATTGTCTCGAATTCCGACGTCAGTACCAGGAGGTATGTATTTAAGTTCTCCTTACAGTCCATACGCATCGAAGCTTGCATTCGGTAGTTCCACCCTAGACCCATATAATATTCAAGATAGAAGAGCAAGCGAGTTTTTCTCTTGCCAGACGGAACCCATTCAGACAGTACTGAGGAATGACGTAGCACAGATGTTTCTACCATATGCGCCACACATAACTGTGTCAGAAGGTAGCTCCTCTTCTAGAGACTCTCGGCAGAAGACTGCCAGCTTTATGGTGAAAGCAGCTCTACTCTCTACTCACAAGACTGACGCATGAGGCAGACATACTGCCTCACACACCTCAACCACGAAAAATCGATGTCCGCATCGATTCGTCATGGTTGTCACAAGTAAAATATTAAGCACTAGATTTTCTAACTTATAGTTTTACATTTTTTTTCTTTGGTTTTAAAGTGAATTGGTGTAATGGTGGTGACGTAGGACTTCATGCTCTTTCTGGTTTAACTTTTAACTTCAAACGGGTTGAGGGAAATGGGTTCTCTTCGTTCCTCTCCTCTCGCTTTGGATTTTGTGTTGGTATGTAGGTGCTTTCTCGCTTTCTCTTTCTCCGGAAATAACTGTTCCTACTCGTTGCAGTGAATAGTATACTGCAAAGACAATGAATTGAAACGACAATCTGAATTTAATAACTTGTAAACCGTTCGATGGTAATGATGTATGATGACTGCTTATTCCACCAGTAGACCATTGGGAAACTGACCCACATGGATACCTAGATTGGAATAAAATTATGTATTAACTGAAGTTGGTGTTGACAGTTAGTCCACTGTGCCAGGTAACGTTTTTCTTTAATACAGCCAAAACTTCAAACTTGGATAACGAATCAATAGGTTGGATATTTCTTAATTGCTAGAGACGGAGTTTCTTCTGTTTCTTAATCCTAGGTTCCTCTGTATTGCACTGCTGCATTGACTCTTAACTGGTTAATGACGACGGTATGGTCGCTGCGGACCCGGGTAATCTAGGTATTGATCCATTTCTCCAAATCGCTGCATTCGTGAGTGGTTTGGGTGGTTTGGTAGGCTGTCTTCTCTCCTTCTCCTTTCCTCTGGCTGTAGCATGACGGTGGTCATGGATTGCATACATCTATCTCACAGAAATCGTGTTTTAGCTTGTATATGGTGTTGGATTTCGGCTTTTATTGTCCTTGCTAATTCCTCCTCACGG
>JAQGCL010000651.1:0-12142 GCA_034699605.1 Isotomiella paraminor
GCGACGTTCAAGCGGGAACGATGGAGGGGAGGTTGAAGGATGTTTTTGTGGTTTATTGTTTTGGAATAATTGGTGGACTTTTAGCTCTACTTGCAGAAGTTGTTGGTAGTATCACATTTGTTGGAAAGGTCTGGTCAACATTTCTTTTACAACTTCCATTGTTTCATTACACATCATACAAATAAACGTAATGAGATATGATATGCCTAACAGAACACCATGATGTCGGAAATTTTAATATCAATCATTTATACTAATTAGAATTCAATCGATTCGGTGATTGCGCAGAAATAGTTTTCCATCCAGTGAAGGCTTGACGAACTGGTGAACAGCGGCTCCAGGTGCTTGTCCAGCAGCACTTACACGACTTACCGGAGGTGGAATTTCTGCCGCCGCTGCTTCTGCAACCTGAATACACTTGCCTCATTCAGAACATTCGGAATGATTAACTTTTCGTTTGGTGTAACGTCACCTCAGCGATTATGCTGCATGAGAGTATTGCAAAAACCAAAATTGCAAGGGCGTTCATCTTGCGGTTTTGGAGTAGGCTTTTGATGTTGACTCTACGTATGCCGTATTATGTGCACTCATTTCGCTAAGCGCAATACTAAAAAAGGATATAGTGGATAAAGAATGGACAATGGATCGTTATGCAGTTGCTGGGTAAAAAGTAGAGTAATAAACAAATTGTCAAAGGCTGGATAAAACAGTGGCAAAACCGTAAGAAGTTTTTGAATCCCACAAAGATTGTTACCGAAGCCAACTGGAAATCGATGAACTCACATTCTCTTATTCTTAAACTACAAACACTTGATATACTTAATGTTATTCCAGTTAATCAATGTTGCAAAGTTGGTCCTTTTCTGTTAGCATTATCATTGAGATTTTTTGATGCGTAGTAGATTGTGGTGGCTTGATAGGTGGAGTAATAAAATCATTCAATCATGTAATAGCATAAGCAGATATCTGTATGTGTGATATGAGTTTGAACGGTTTCCAAATACCATACTCGATTTTTTGGGCCCCCAGTTTTTTTAATACTTTCGACGTCCATTTGTCAGTAGCTTTGCGTTTAAAACTAAGTTGGACTTGAAAAGGGACATTTGAATGGTTTGTACATACCAGTGCGGGTTTTTTAATCAAGCAGATTTTAAAATACTTTGATCGTACATTTGTTGGTAACATTGGGCATTTGTCAGTAACCTTGTGTTTAAGTTTGACAAAACCTTAAATTTTGCAACATGCGTTCAAGAAAAGAAATCGTTGGCACGGGGATTGGGTCACGTCACAAGGGAAGGTCCTCAGTGGAGCTACCACTTGTGGCAATTTCTAGCCGTTTGGGGCTATTTCCATTGTTAGGATTGAATTACAAATTCTCCTCCTCCGAAATCCATACCAGGCAAGACATACTTGGCCCGAGAAACTATCCTTACACCCGGTCCAATTGCGGTACGGAATTGCCAAACGGAAGTGGAGTACCAATGAATGCAATAGTGGTATTAACATTTTTAAACAAATCAAATACTACGCAACATCCTAGTAAATACGGATAGTTACCGTATCCGTAAATACACAGAGCACACATGCAGGAAGGCAGCGATCAGATTTAAGAATGTTTAGATGGAATTATTATTGTTGAGTTGAGTTTCGACGAGTTGGTCCCCCGTCCTTTCGTTGTACTGTCTATCTACGTAGTTAGCAAACATCGAGGTGGCTTGCATAAATCAGTTCATTGCTGTTGCTTCCACATACCTGCCCTACAACAAAACTGACTGCAGTAATTGTCCATGTCGTCGGGAAAAAGTTGAACGAGGAAGTTTAGTTGGAGTTGTACGCCCCTCCATTAATTGTGTAGTCCGCAACGGCAACATCCTCCTTCATTGTCCTGGTAGAGAGGTCATTAAAAAGCTAATGCCGTAATACCAAGAAGCGGGGTCCGGCGTTCCATTATCCAAGCGAAACGATAGAATTTGGGGTTGCCATCAAAACCATACTACTACAAATAATTACAGTTCAGTCATTCTCAAAATTTCTGCTTGTATTCAAGTTGTTTTTCATAGAACAACCTGTAATTTGACTTCTTAGATAACATGTATAACGGTGCTGAGCCGGAATAACGTTAACCAACAAACAGGAAGCCTGCAGTCATGTGAAATTAACTTAATCGGTTAAGGAAGCAAATAGTAGAGGTTCTTGTCCTTAAATTCAACAGTTTAGTTACCACCAGAAGCAGTATCTTTATAGACGACGTGATTCCCAACATCGTTCCACCATCCTAACCTTCTGAGTTAGTTCCACTCATTCCCATTTTGAAAAGTTTTGTGGAGACGAGACATGTTTACAAAACGGTTTTACTTCCTTCTGGGCATAATCATAAAGAGCTCAAAATTTTTTGGAGGTTCCCCCTTTGCATGGGACCCTAAGCTGAGGGGTATCTATACCACAAAAAGAAATTGGATTTGGTGTCTGATGAATTTTATCTTAGTCCTGATTATCTGCACTAGCATTTGTTTCAGGGCCCTATGGATCACGTTGTATGGAAGTCGCTCCGATCTTGGCTACCCTCTTGCTTTGTGCTTAGCGGGAGCATTCATTTGCTTGGCGTACCTCACAATGCTACTTCAACCTGAGTATCTCGTCGCTGTCCTCAGCGGGGGAATTTTGTTCTGGAATGGCTTTTGCCGTGAGTACCTGTTGTTTTGTTACCCATGGAACTATGTATTATAGGTTGTCGGTCAAATCTCTTTTGACAGGGAACTGGAAACCGGGATTCAACCCGAAAACCTCCATTCTTAATCAGATGCTTGAATTATCCTTGGTCTATGTAATCCTTTGTATCTACGGTCCACCGTTTCCTATCGCGGCCCATTTTATATTCTACCCGGATAATCCACCATATCCATGTTCCTACTTTAAGCCACTATGTCGCTGGGAGGTTCACCTATTTCTTTGCGCACTCTATCTCTGGCTGCTATTCTCTGTTTGGTGCGCCACTGTAGTTTCTGGAACCACTGTGCTGATCCTGTATGGATACATACCATGTTCAGTTCTTCTGAACGAATTTTCCGCAACGATCCACAGGAGGGTAGGGTATACCACAAATGACGGATTGCGACAACCGGGTAATCTACAATTGGAATACAGAGCTTTGGAAATCCTTGCATTAAACAGTAATCATCTGCTGGGCCCTCTTATCATACCTGTCCAAACCGTCGCAACCAACATAAGCCTGACTTGTAACTATTTTGTGATCTCGCAATTGGAGAATCATAAGCCCATCACAATATTGATCCTGCTGACATTTTCCTACGGAGGTATGGCAACAATGTCCCTGATACTCTACCTGGGCGGTTTTATTCACCTTCATGGGAAAAGGTTGTTAGCGACGTGGAAATACTTCAATTGGCCCCAAAAGGAGATGAAGATTTTGAACAAGTTTCGTAAAAGTTGTAGACCCATTGCGATGCGAGCAGGTGGGTACTACACAGTACGAAGACTGTCTCTACTTAAATATTACAGAGGAATCATAAGGGGCACGTTCAGAGCCCTATTGACGCTTCGGAAGTGAGATAAGCTTGTAGGGATATGAATCACGTTAGGTTAGGTGTTTTAGTACTCCTGTGTACCATCTAAACATTGTGAAAGAGGAGAAAAGGCATGCAATAAAGTCCTCCCAACAATACGATCGGGAGTCTAAAACAATTTTCTTAAAAGCTTTCACCTCAATCATTCCATATAATTACTAATTCACGTCTCATTCTTCCTCGTAGCCGAAATGGACTATTTCCACTGGCTTTGCGGCCCACTAGTTCATCGTAAGATACTAAAAGGACATGACAATCAACTATACAGGGTTTTTCAAAAGTTTGTACAACGTCACCCAGGTTTTGCGAGCTTATTGGGGATTTCTTTGGTTTTTTCCATGTTTTTTTCCTTCTTTTCGCAACAAAAACTGCATGTAAAAAAATTGTTGCTAGGCAATAAATAAAAAAATCTGCGAGGCATTGTACAAACTTTTGAAAAACCCTGTATTTGAAACAAGGACAAGGAACATTGAGACCAGCCAGCATCCTTTAAGCAATACCCCGTTGAATATGGCTACAATCGATTCGACTTGTCTTTCCACACCTACTCTCCTTCGTATTATCGCTCAATTCACTTGAGACACTGATTGGGGGTCCTCCGAACATCCCCATTTTCATCACATTTTGAACGACAACAACCCGGGCGGCCCCTCCCTCCCCGTGTTGGCAGACCCTCATACTCAGAAATGACAGGAAGGAGTTCCAAGGGGCCACATCACCATCCTCCGTTTGGTCATGGCAACCACCCTCGTTTTGGGGCTGGCAAGTGGCAACCGATGATTCCTTCTGGACCAAAGGGGGCCCCTGGACCATGCAGCCGAAGTTGACTCTCATTTCCATTTGCAGGATTCCGGAGTGGATGCAAAAATGGTATGGTGTCCAAACCTACGCCATATATATCGGGAGCTTGGTTGAAAGGTTCTCAAAAAATCATTGTTAAAGGGGAGCAGCATATATTAACCTGGAGAATGGAAGGTTTTTTCTACAGCAACAAGGTGTTCCTCATCATTCCCTGCCGCTCCACCAGACGTTCCCGTCTTTGGAATCTTGTTGCCCACGACAGCATAATCATATAGAACGACTACTGGTGGGCCTATTCGATTGGCTCTCTACAACTCCAGCGTTGCGAAGACGTTGGTCATTGCATTGGGCGCATTGTGAGTCTCCAGTCTAATGTTTTGTGTTCAAAGTATGATTGTGTCTGTTATGGGCGGTAAATGTCGGTTTAGACGGAAGTAGCCGGTGCAGGATACTTTGGCTGTTGTGGGCACAGAAACAAATGCAATCAAACTCATCGACATAATTGTTTCACAAATGTGCCCCAATTTTGGCTAACAAGGGAATGTCACCAAATGTAAATGGAGTCTTCGCTTTAGATATGTTAGTGGCGAATTTAATCTTTCAAAAAAACTGGAGTAGTTTATGATGATAATACGGGTCGTGCAAATAATCAAAGCTAATTAAATTCATACACACGCTTAAATGTAGACTTAGTCAAACAGGATATAAATTTCCCGAAGGTCGTGTGGATGAATGAATAATCAGCATTAACTACGTCTTGCATACAACAAAGTTTAGGATCTACGCATCAGGACTGAAAGCACACTGACTCCTGATATTTGAGTTCAGTCACTCTTCTTACTTCCCGATTGGATGCGCATCTTGAGCTCTCGCTGCATTGCCATTGATCACAAAAGACTCCGTTGTAACTTTGATTGAAAACCCGTCATGGCAACTACCAATTGGGTACAGATTCAAGCATATGACATTGCTGTAAGGTTTGGGCATTTGGAATTATGAAAATGTGACAAAACGTTTAATTCTATAAAGATTGTTTCTGGGCTATTAATTGCACTTTGTGTGATGATGTCCATTCCTACTATAAAATCTCCATCAGCTCCGGAAATGCAAGTCTTGGGAGAGGAAAACGAAAGGTTTCCCCAGGAAATTAAGGCACAGCTTGGCAAATCAGGTGGTCAATACTTGAAATGACCTACATCCAATCAAAAATAAGATTCCTGCAGATATCGAATGGACACACGAATTGGCTTTACCAAGGTTTTACGTGTTCAATTTGTCCTCATGTCTCCATTTGACAAGGTTGGGCCCACTTTTCCCGTGACGGTGGACATCAATTCTGCCAAAACAATTGCAACAGGGTTCACAGGTGAATCAATTGGCACCTTGTTGACCCGGGGTTGCGTTGTCAATTTTTGTACTTTGTGTATGTGTGTACAATACATATCTAATATCAAACCGCATACGAAGATTAAACAGTTCTCTAAAAGTATATGGCGTTGAAATGAAGTATACACAGCTGCTATATTATAATATCTAGATGACAAAATCAATTGGAGCGGCCGCTTGCGATAGACATGTATGGAATTAATTACTCGTCCTACTGAAAAGGAAGGTGAACTGAATATTAGAAAATCTGTTTGTATCAAAACACTCACTTTCACTCAAAATTAGATTACTTGAAGTTATCAATGTAATTGTGTAATCAATTGACAGACAGCATATTATTTACATTCCGTGCATACGTACGATATATCGATATATAATCATGCCTACTGAATTCAAATCGTGACTCGTTCCAGTGTCGGTACGACGTTTCAAAATGCTCCTTGCTTTCATCCAAGTGTAGGTTGTATACGGTCTCGAACTTTGTCTCTGTGCGACTTCTCTCCCAACGCAGCCTTCTCATTATTTCCCGTCAATACATACATACATTTTTTGTCAGAGGAACACTGCGGTCGAACACCAGATTTCCAACCACGAGATTTACAGTCACCGTCTCTGTTGCAGTGGTCCCCTTCTTCGCCCTGTGAAATGTTGCAAATAAAGTGAACAGTTAATGCATTTTTTACGTATCTTGGACTCACCTCTCGACAAATAAGTTTTTCCTTGGCACAAGCTAGGTCTTTGCAGCAGCCTTTGAATGGCCCTTTTGAAGGGATACAGAATTCCCCCTTTGGAATACAATTCTAATAATTTGTTGCGAACAGCCTGAATTAGACAAACTAAAATTAAATTTCTCTGAATAATGATTACCCTTCGGGAGTTGAAGTACCCCTTTTCGATGTGAGCGTCAAGTTTAGAAGTGCAGGTCAATGCCACTACAGGATCCAGTTTCCAACACCATTTGCGCAATCTTGCAGCGTGGATTGCCAGTGCCTTCATTTGTTCACATATATTCATTGTTGAGTGGTCAAGAATTACTTTTCAATGTGGTTGCCACAAACCTTTCTGTTATCAATTTCGGTTTGAGCAGAGTTGCAGATCCCGCTACCTACTGTCGGTTCAGGGTAGAATTTTGCAACAATACTAGGTTTCTTACACAGTTCCGCAAGTTCTTTGTCTGATCCATTTAATGCTTTGTCAAAATCCAAGAACAACTTCTCTAACTCCGCTAAAAATATTAAAACGGGGGTTCAACGAAACATTCTAATTCAGTTGAACCAATCGAAAATTCCAAAGGTACACATACCATATGTTTGACTAGGCTCCCCGTTAGAAGTTACTTCTTTTTGGGCTTCCACATGTCCTTCGGATTGTTGTTCTCCACACACCTCCTCCGCGACACTTTTGTAGCCAGCTTCTTTAGTAATATTGCATGGCATGACGGTATGTATCCCGGGTAAGCAGATATAGAACGGATAGCCAGTGCAGAGTATTAAATCCTTTTTGGGGTTTATAAAACTGGCGTACATGCAACAATCTTCGTCCCTTATGCAAAAATCTCCGTCTGCCGCACACACTGTAGCATCATTGGAAACCTGGCGAAAGCGGACATTCGAAAGAGAAAGAGATGAAAACAAGCCCGGTTACCTTATTTTTCTTCCGTAGGAATAGACCACGGTCCAGACATTTTTGCCGACGAGAATCCATATCTAATTCTTTTGAACACAGCCCAGTCACCATCGCTTCATGCTGCCAAAATTGTTTAAGTAAAAGTTGATTACACCTGGTATCTTACAAATCGTATACCGTTATACACAAGAAGTCGACGCAGTCCAATCCTTTCCCGCATCCCTCAGTTGTCGCGCACCAGGAGTGATTCGTACGCTTTGTTCCTGTAGCCTGTTAATTGAAAGATTCCGTACGACATGCGTTATTTCAATGAATACCAAACAGTGTTGAAGTTTACCTCAACGGACGTCTCGTTAAAGTGCGTCTCGAAAATTTGTAAGCATAGTTCCCACCGTTCTACAGACCAATTCCCGATTTTTCTGCACTGCATCCTGTCACTTTTAACACGTGCGTAGACTTTCTAGATTACAAAGCGACAACATTTGTTCAACACTGGCAAATTCTGTGTCGGCATAGGTCAAGGCAAAAGTTAAAAGTTTACTTCTGTAAACAATACAAGGTTTCCATTGGTTTCCTCGCTTATGTCCCAAGTGTAGGGAAAACTGTGGTTATTCTTCAACTTGGCTAAATCCTCGTTTTAAATGGCTGTTGACATGTGAAGTTGGTGACACAACTTAGGTTACACCCACAGTCTTCGTCGAAAACACAAAAGTCCCTCATTTTAAGGCATGATTTTGGGTACATCGCTGAAAGGTGAAGTGCAATTGGTTAGTCCTTCAATTCAGACTAGAAGTATTGGATGTAAGCTACCTGCCCGGTATAAGTCATCTACGTTATTTGTATTTCCATTAGGGTACCCACATGCTGCCTTTCTGCCCAAGGAAACATTTCTACTACATACGAGATCACGGTCTTCGTACCAATACGATGGGTTCTGTTGAATTTTTGCAACAGCCTTCAGACACATCTGGTCAACATCTTTGCATCCTGAGTATCCGTGACCCAACGTATGCCATGCCTCACACGCTAACGTCCCGGATAGATTAACAGCACGGAATCTTGTTAAGGAGTAGCTGGATTCCTGCAAACAATAGTGTAAGCTTTGTCAGTATACAAATATCTCTCGGATTTGGCTCACCATTCCAATTCGGATAGAGGATAAATCTCTCTCCCAACCCTGCTGGTTACCGTTCGCCCTTCCAGATGCATCGGAATTCGACGTTTGCCTTTTCTTTGATTGATCAAACGTGTGGCATCCACTATCCAAAATGCGACATTCGTCTTCATCAATGAATTTCCAAGCAGGGCAGAAGCTGACCCCTTGTTCTGTGACGATTTCCACCTGGAATGAGAAGTTGTTTGCGAACATTGAATAAAGGTCATGAGTTGTGAATCGTTAAATATAAAGATTGTAAATTTGAAAAGTGTGTGTGTGTATATAACGGTTGAATGACGGCATGCTTCAAGACAATTAGTGCCACCTACCGAGCTCTTGGTTTCATCAGGTCCCGCTGAACAAATTGTTCTCCCATCGATTGTATTACAGTGTTGTTTGTTATTTTTCACGTTTTCCCACGACGTTGGTTTGGGGTCCGTAACCGCTTCCTCTACAGGAACAGTCGAGGACAATGATCCATCCTCGGTGTGGGTTGATGACGTTTTCCCCATAGATCTACCATTGCGAGCTGCGATTCCTACCTGACCTCCTTCGGTTGGGGTTACACAACATTGGCATTGTCGATAACTTTCTCAATTCCAGGAAACTGCATGTATCACGTACCTTTGTGTTGTTTTGTGGTCGCAACCACTTTCTTTCCATTTACCAAATCGCCACGCCATGTTAGCAACAAGGCTATTATTTGACAGAGAATCACGAATTAAAATGAATTAGTTGTCTGTAATCATGCAGATTTTACCCAACGTAACAGCGATTAACGTCCAATGACGTCCTTTCATGCTGGATGGATTGACTTCGTTATATGAAGGCAGTCTTTGAGAGTTTGCATAAGAACTGCAATCCAAATTGATGGAATGCTGAAAAAATATTTAATGACACTTACCAACATTTTATTCCCCTTTATTCTCAATCGCTCAACAAATAGTAATCAACAAACAATGCATAGGGTATTGTTCCTTGCCACAATTTCATTCCCACTTGCCCCCTGAAGGGGACCTGTATAATGCATGTCTGAGAGAGGCGGGATCGTGACGAAACCAGCGGAACGAGTACCACTCGCATAAACAGATGGATCACTTGTAAACGTACAAGCTATTAAAGATATAATCCTTTATGTAAAAAGAAGAATGAAGCTATCTCCAGTATGAATGGAGTGGTTTGGCCAACGGAAAAGAGAGCTTTCAGCAGCAGGAGGAAGACAAAGAGAGACGATCGTAGGAAACAGTTTGAGTTGTGCCGGTGGGGGCAATGTAATTCTGATGATGATGATGCCTCCTTCCCAACTGAAACACTGTATGCGTGGTTCCTAAGCTTGCCTATGTATACAAATGTTCGAAGAGTGTGAAATGTTTCCCTTGCGTGTGGGACACTGCTACTTTTTTCTAATTGTATGAGGTGTCATTCCCTTCATTAAATCAGTGACCTACTCCTGTTTGAAGGATTAAGACGTGCACGTTGCTGTGCATATAGATGTGACGTCGTCGTGTACCGAAGTTGCGTTGTGAGATATGGCTTTGGTGGTGGTGGCTGCTCAGTGTATGTAGCATGTATTCGAATTTGGAAGTACCTCATTTCATCTTGCATCAAGAATTATTTATACGGAATTCAGTTAGTCGCTGAAGGTGAGCAGAAGCAGTTCCGTTTCATACCCTCGTAACAATGACTGAAGAAAGAAGCATTTAATGATTTTTTTGGCTTTCTGTGTCCAAAGTTCAACAACTGGAGAAAGTTTCACAACTTTTTATTTATTGCTTAATACACGAAAAATTGTTATAGTTCAACTCTAATTTTAAAGTATTCAGTAAAATGGGTGCATAAAAGCTTTAACAAGGTGAAATTTCTGATTACAAATGAATATTGTGTTGTAACTAAGCCCTGCCTTTAAATAAGGTCACCAAGGCGAATTATATTTATGTTGCTTTGACTGCACGTTGCTACAAGACTACTACGTCATTAGCCAACGCCTGTAAGTATTAGTATCTAAAACCCTGTCTCTAAGTCAATCCTACTTACGTCTGCACGTACAAACATTTTTTTTCGTTGGAACAAGTCGGGCGAAGGCCAATTCGCCAATCAAGAGATTTGCAGTCATTGGCTGAGTTGCAGACACCTTCTACGTATTTCTGCAAATGGTAAGAAACAAACTAAGCAGTCAATCCACGGACCCTCTCATGGCTATTTGACTCACATCGCCACAAATGAATTTTACTCCATCGCAAGCACCATCGCAGCAGCCTTTGAATTGAGAAGGGACACAGAACTCTCCTCTTAGAATGCAATTCTAAAATGGGTTTAAGCATTGTGACATAAAATTAAATGTCTCGAAATCACGATTACTCTTCGGGAATTCAAGTATCCATTTTCCATGTAAGCATCAAGTTTAGAAGTACAGATTAATGCCTCAGCTGCATCCAGTTCCCAACACCATTTGCGTATTCTGGCACCCTGGATTGCCATTGCCTAGATTATATTCATTGTTTAGTGATCAAGAAGTACGGTTCAAAATGGTAGCCATAGACCTTCCTGTTATCCATTTCGGTTTGTTGAGAGTTGCAGACGCCGTTACCTACTGTCGGTTCCGGGTAGAATTTAGCTACAATATTAGATTTTTTGCACAGTTCCGCACGTTCTTCCTTTCTATTTAATGCCTGGTCAAAATCCAAGAACAACTTCTCCAAGTTGGCTGAAAATATTAAAAGGGGGACCGACCGAAAATTATAATCCAGTTGAGCTACCCAAAAATTCCACAACTACACACACCTTCTGTTCGACTAGGCTTCCCGTCGGAAGTTACTTCCTTTTCAGCTTCTGCAGTTCCTTCGTGTCTACAAACCTCCTCCGCCACACTTTTGTAACCCAATTCTTTTGTTACATTGCAAGGCATGACGGCACTTATCCCGGGTAAGCAGATATAGAAAGAATAGCCAGTGCAGAGCAGTAAATCCGTCTTGGGGTCTATAAAACTAGCGTACATACAACAATCCTCATCCCTAACGCAAAAACCTCCTTCCGTTCCACACGTTGTACTATCCATGGGAACCTAAAGAAAAACGGCAATATAAAGGGAACGCACTCAAATAGAACCAGTCCAGGTTACCCCAGTTTTCTTCCAGAGGAAGAGACCACGATCTTCACATCTTTTTGGGCGAGAATCCAAGTTCAATTCTTTTTTGCACAGCTGCTCAATAATAATAACCGCCGCCTCTTCATACTGCCAATAGCGTTACGGAAAGTAAGATTAGCCCTTGAATCCAACAAGTGTTTTACCGTTCTACAGACGAACTGGACACATTCCAAACTTTTGCCACATCCGTCATTTATAGCGCACCAAGAGCGGTGCGTACGCTTTGATCCTGTCTCCTAAGAAATAAAAGGTTCAGCATGACATGTGTTAATTCAATCAATAATTTTGCGACATACGTCAACAGATGTCTCGTTAAAGTGCGTCTCGAACATTATTAGGCAAAGTTCCCACCGTTCGACCGACCAATTCCCGATTTTTCTGCACTGCATCCTGTCACTTTTGACACGGGCGTAGACCTTCTGCATTAAGCATTAACCATGTTTG
>JAQGCL010000652.1:0-12138 GCA_034699605.1 Isotomiella paraminor
TTAAGCGTTTTTACTTATCTGGGGGTAATAATGAAACTCACGTGTTTAATCATAAAAACCACACACAAACAAACCTTCTTCAATTCTTTTGCAGCCATAAATGTGTTGAGTCTTCAAGAGTCATAAAATTAGCATTTTTTAAATTGTCGAAAAAAAAATGGAATTTCAAATTTTACAAGGGAGATCGAGCATATGAAAGATAGATCCTGTTTTATGACCTCAAAAAAACAATACTCATCTATCCCAAATCCACCACAAAATACAATGTTTTGTGTGCGTGGAGTTTATGACTCCTTTATTACGTTTGGTTTAAAAAAACGTTAACAAGGTATAGGGAAATAAAGCAGAGTGGTCTTTCTCTCTTTGTCTGCCCACCACACATAAATACATACATAAAATCAGACGTTGTTACTTTCTTTTCCTTCCAGAAACAAATTAAATGCAGCCTTTCGTCTTGATATTTGACGGATTGCCTGCTTAAAACAACATAAGCCTCCGATTTTTATATATTTTTCTGACTCTGCCTAAAATATCTAAAATGAAGCCAAAACCAAGGTGGAATGGAAAGGGTTTCGTTCTTTATTTATTGGAAATCACTGGAATTCCTGCAAGAAAGAGCCATAAAATGGTTTATTTAATTCAGTTAGCTATGGCTCCTATAGCATTACTTTCTTTGGTATGCAAGGTATTCAATAAAATGCAGAGAGGAACAATAATAATCCCTGCTTTTTTTCTTACACAAAACCTAAGAAAATTGAACAATTTTTTCGTATTGTTTGTTAACAAGCATTCGATCGTTTACTTTCCTTCAATTTAATCTAGATTTTCTTAAAGCCGTCATGTGTAGCAACAAGAAAGAGCAAGGAAGCAGATGCCGTTTGGTGGGCGATGAGACAAACAACATGAAAATTAGAGACTGAGAAACTTTTCCGTTCGTTATTGTTTTTGGGTGTGGAAGACAAATAAATTAGAAGCAATTAACTCCCCATTTTTCCATCTTTTCTTTTGGGCACAAGAGAGAGAGAACATGACATGACGTGATGATGAACTGGTTTAACCCTGAGGGAAAGAAAAACAAGTGACAAAAGACTCCAGTATTTCTGAACGCTGAACATTTCGTTTGGTTGTTGATGGAACCTCTACAAAAGTAAGGCTAATTATGACCCAATTTCCAGTTTCTTTGCTTTAGGGAGATACGTATCTTTCTTGACTCTGAAAAAGAAGTGTTTGCTATTTGGTCTTCAGGATCACTAATTGTTTACTGACTGCCACTTTTCCATCTTATCCCAATTAACCTTTTTGTGTTGTGGTGACAGGCCCTAAACAAACACCAAATGGGCCTTGTTAGGTTAGCGAGAAATGAAATGAATTTAATTTACCCATCTTTTGTGTTTTCTTTCTACTAATCCCATACTTAACTTCCCACTTATCCAACGACGAACTTTCATAAATGCTGTGCAAATATTTGCTTTTCTAATTTACTCCGTCTCCCTCCCTCCGAACAACCCATTCATTCATTCATTCAACTTTTCTCTCCTTCCACTCCCACCTATCCATCAAATCATTTTGACTTTCGACTTGACTTTCTGACTCGAACTCAACTCTTAACTCAGTCAGTTAATTTCGCCCACTTTACTACTCTTTAATGGAAATATGGACAAACCCCACAACAGGAGAATGATTTCTTACAACGGAACCTTACAAGGGACCACATCAACAAAAATTTTGTAAGACTAGTCGAAGTAGCAAGAATTGATTAGGATTGGCATTGGCAATGAATCGTGCAAATATTTAACTTTTCTATATCAAAACGTCCTGCCTTAGCCTCCTTCTGAAGATTCGAGTGTTTGAGTGGAGATAATATTGTGTGCTTAGACACTTAACGTCTCATTATTCCCGCCTAAGTACACACACAGTACTTTATGCATATGAAATGCACCTTCGTCTCTCTTAGAATCAAATGTGTTTTAAGGGGTCTCATTTGCTCAGCCAATTTGAACAGAAGGTCTCAAATTAAAACGACTGGAAGTGACGTAAGTCTGACTGACATTTTCTCATTTCAATCCTGCTGTGTCCCAATTTTCACTTAAGACGGATTAGGACTTTTTGACAGCTCCATTACTTTTCATAAGCTTAACAAAGTGCATGAGCATTCCTCTTGTAAAATTTCTTTTTTAATGAAGAGAATGACAAAGTGGAATGGATGCAAAATATTTAAAATTTCATAAAGTGTAAAGGAATTGGAGGGGGGAGGATTTTAAAAGCATCTTCTTAACTCTGTTTGGGTTTTAGCTTTTAGTGACAATGACAATAAAACCGTTTGTCTACTTGACAGCTTTCTCCATTAAAACTGCCCAGACTCCAGAAGGTGACAGTAAGTAAGCATCTTAAACTCGTGCCCTGGAATGTGAAATATAAATGCAAACAAAGGAAAGTTGAGAGTTAAACGGTGCTAATGGCTTTCTGAGGTTGAAATGAGGAAATGGAATGAATTATAAGGCAGTAAATGTCTCGGTTTTATTCAGTGGTCAAAAGTTATTTCCGTATAATTTACACATTCATTCATTCATTTCTCTTGACTTCACTGCCCTCGAGAGGAAGGAAGGAGTTTAAATTATATGCGGAAAGTTTATAACTTTGAAATTGTTCAAATTTTCCAGCAGAATTGTGAAAATTGTTTCCAGCATTCTCATCAGCTGATGGAGCAGAACCCAATTAAGTAGTCACATCACCTGTTGAACGCTATTTATCCTGTGCCCTCTTTTCGTTGGTTTTTTTTACAAAATGTTTTTTGAATCAAAACTTTGATAAGCTGAAGAGAAAAGGATTAAATTGCTGAGCTGAAAAAGAAAATAAGATTTGAAATCCTGACATAGTACCAACCACCCAGCGCCCAAAAGTTGTCATGGAGATTGGATGAATAAAACCCAAGCCTGGAATAGATCTCCCTGGATCTGGATCTCTCTAAAATGCTATCGTTTTGAATAAAAGATAAGAAGACAAGGAAGAAAACGAAAAGGATTCTAGTCTTTTGAATGAATAAAGAAGAAGAAGAAGAAGGGATAAAAGTTGTGTGATTGGAATTGATAAGAAGAGTATCCAAAGCCGAGACAAACATTCCAATCTCAACAGAAGAATCCAAATCCAATCTGATTCTTTTTCTGATTCAATTCTGAAACTTTAATTCAACTCATTCAATTTCATACACAGACATTCTTTCTTTGCAGAGCTCCAACCCTTCCAAAATTAAATTCTGTCAAAATTCATACACATTGCGCTAAAATAGTCGATGAATAAACTAGTCTAAGCGTGCAAAAAATAAGAGGAACGTGACGTGTCATTCACAAAACGTGGCTTTGGTTATTTAGGTCTTCCTCAACACGACGCAATAACAATAATAATAATAACATGTCACTTATTTATTCAACACCTCGTTATCTCATCTCATCTTGGTCCACAAAAATATTCAAAATACTTTCACTTTTTAGATAAACAACCCATGAGAATGAGTCTTGTCGTCTTCTCAAACTTTAATTAGGAACACAATGACTGAATGAATGAATGAATGAGGTGACGAGTGGCAGATTTGAATTGAATACAATGACATGTGCCACCAAGATTGTTATGATTATTACTATCTACCAACGAAGGAGTGAATTATGCAAGTTTTTGTGGTCTAAATTTGGATGGAAGGAAGTGAAGCAATGCCAGTTGACTTGACACTTTGTGTTTTCTCACGTAGCATCTAATCAACTTCAGAGAGAGAAGGGGAAAGGAAAGGGATGCAATTTGTTTCCAATAATTTGTAATAAAAGACTGCGGTGGTGGCGAGGACAGATTTACAAGTTTTTGAGGATGACGGAAACATCGTTAAGCTGCCACTCGGATAAATTAGTTGGTGCATCCCACACTCAAAGCTGAATTCGCTCTCTCTTTCGTCTTGTTAGGATAACATCGCTTCTAAATTAGAGGAAAAAAGGAGACAGGTCTCGTTCTTTTTTGTTGTGGTTAATAAAATGTCTGTGAGAATGCAATAATCCACACAAAATCCACTTCATTACGAGGAGTGACTACGTAATGAGGCATCTCTCGAATGAATGAACGAATGAATGTAGGTACCACAGTCAAAGTGTAAGAATTTTGTGGTAATCCAATCTAATATGGGATTGATATACATAAAAATACAACTTTGTATAAAATGCATAATGTTAAGAGGATTAAAGATTATTCAAATCCACTTCTTTTTAGATTTATTTACGGCGTTTCGTTCTTAAAGTAAATGTGGTTGAACAGGTCAGAGATTCATGCTTAATGTAGCCTAACGTACTTCGTGCTGATCTTTTATTGCATCCATTAGGGCATATGACCCCTTTCTATTTTTACATTTGGACAGGTTCTCATATTTTCTAGGAAAATATATCAAATTTTTAGGCGGATCCTCGCGTCTACGGACGAAACCAGCGTTATCGTGTGTGGTTTAAGCAAATATGTAGCGCCTCGAAGCGATATTTGTTATCACGTTGTTCTTGGTAAGGCGCATTGCGGTATTTGATGATGTGGGTGCGTGGCATGGCCACAGATACCAAGTGCCCATAAGGCAAGACACGACCTTTGAACATACATTTCATCTCATCTTTCTTCAGGGCCCCACCCACAACGTACCTACGCTATTCCGAGTAAGACATCTTTTTATTATCATCATCCCAATTTTGATATTGGGTTCCACATGCTTTTGCCCTTTATCTTTTTATTCCTTCCGGTCATTTGTTAATTAAGTTGTCAAAAAGAGGATTAGAATGACTGACCCACCCACCCACAGATAGCCTACACTCTACACTCGACGAAAAATTCTTGGAATCTCAACTCCCAAAAAAACCTCAATCGTATCGTTTCAAGGCTCACCTCATTGAGGAAATTGAATTTGATTTGGATAAATGCACACGTACACAATTTCAACCATTCCATTTTACGATATACGATTTCCATTTGTTTGGTTTGGTTACTTTGAGTCAAATCTGCCACAAGACTTCTCATCTCTAATCTCCCAATCCCATCAAATCAAAATCAGAGACACTTTGTAGGAAGAGAAGTTGTATGCTTTCCCTTTCCAGACTACGACTTTCACTTTTCTCATTCAATTTGCAATCCAATCCTCCTTCGTGTTTACTTTACTAAAGATAAGATGATGATGATGACGTTGTATAGTTGTGCTGTAGACTCTTGATTTCAATCCAACTCATTTCATTTTATGACAGTACTTGGGAAACTACTCACTTAACTCGACTTATCTTTATTGCAATCACCAAAACAACTTTTAGAACTTTTAGAAAATGGAGGACTGACATGAGTTTTTGACCATCATAAGATTTGCAGTGCAAAAAGTGTTTAGGTTCCATTGCGTAACGATTGTGTTTGAATGTAAACCCAACTCAACTGACTGACTGACGGACATCTGAGGCCATCATTTATAGACTTTAGAACGCCAATCCTAATGAAGACGCATGATATCAAAATGAGAACACTCCATCCAACAGATGAAGAATTATAGATACTTATTTCGCGCAAAAAAACCATTCGTGATATGTTTCGTATTGTTTCACTCTTTCCATTCCTTCCGTTTTGGCACACGATAGCCTGCTTTCTTCGTGGTTTCCCATCTAACAAATTCCCCATGTGTTGTAATAAAGTGGAATTACAGACAAGACAAAACTACCACGCCCACAACCAACAAACTAGAATCAACGTCAGCTTATAAACTCGTACAAACTGCGAGAGAAAGTAAAGAACATTGAACTACTTTTGACTTTCTCCACACACTTTCTCCTTATCTCTTGAATGATACATCATGGGCTCAGATCTTGTTTACTCCATTTATTTCCAGCTTTGCGTCCAAGACTCAAGACTCAACTCAATTCGCGAAATGAAATGATGTACCTTCCTTCTTCCGTTTCCATCTCTCATCTCCGGTTTGTACTTACTTATGTGTGTTTCCTTCTTTGGGGTGGTTTGTTTGAAGTTTTGGAATAGAAGGAAACATGAGTTTTATTACTTCTTATTTACGCCCTCTCCATTTTCCAACTTTTATCCGAATTTCACCCTTCACTCACTCTGCTTTCTCCAGGCAAGACTCAACGTTCTACCTCCAAATACACAGTGTCAAATACTATAGTTTATGAGTGAGTGATAGGGAAAAGAGACTCTGTCAATTTATGCATAGTTTTGCAAATATCCGTGGCAGTCTGTCACTTGGTTTTTTATATAGCTGTCGTCATATAAATTCGCCAATATCCCTTATTGCATTTGCATAAAGCCCTCCTCCTCTGTCCTGAGAATTACCTGTTTATGTCATGGATTTGAGTATAGGCTCAAGTCGGTGCAAGGAAAAGTGTCAATAAAATAAAAATAAAGGTTGCAAAGAAGCCTTCTTCTTTTCTTCATTTCCTTATTTCTTACTCCTGTTTTCTCTGACAATG
The DNA here is from genome assembly GCA_034699605.1 of Isotomiella paraminor. Taxonomy (NCBI): domain Eukaryota; kingdom Metazoa; phylum Arthropoda; class Collembola; order Entomobryomorpha; family Isotomidae; genus Isotomiella; species Isotomiella paraminor. The sequence continues at coordinate 6,474 of JAQGCL010000652.1, forward strand.
GTCCCTTTCGAAATTTCATATAGAAAATTGGAGTTTTGTTGGAACAGAAAATGCATCGGAAAAAGCGAGGGAAAGCTGTATCTTTCATTTTATGGAACTTGTGTCCTACACTTTACGATTTTCTTGAAATGTCTTCTTTTTTTATTCTTTCTATCTTATGATTCTATTTACGATCGTAGGTCTGTAGATGTACAGACTTCAACGTGTCCAGAATAAAATACACCCACCCACCCATCCCTCCAAGTCTTATCTTAGCTTGGTTTTCCTTTTTGGCAGAGAAAGCTGAAGGTGAAAGATGTATGGAATAACCTAGTCTTATCGATCGAGCCGTGGTTTAAGACAAATTAATTCAATAAACCCAGAGCAGCTAACTCTCTCCTTCCTTAAGACATTAGCTAAATTACTTCCATCAGACGAGGTAATCGTGGTGTAACTTTTGGCATGCCTAAACAAAGGAATTACAAAAACAAAGACGGTATGGATAGCAACGTTTTATGGCAATGGCCAGAGGTGTGCGTGCGTTGCGTTGCGTGAGGCTGTAAAAATGAATGCCATTTATGTAGTTAATGCTTTTTGTCTAACACTAAAATAGCAAACAAACTGCAGTGTGGTCACGATTTATAGTTGCTCACCTACTCTGTGACGCAATAACACAACATTACGAAACATTTGGGATGACAAAGTTCAGGAGAAAGTCGGACTCCTTTTAGTGAGATGACATATGTGGTAGACATTCATTCAAAGTGGCGACAAAGACTAGCTATGCTCTTTATGGCAACCGAATTGTGAAGGCGCATAAAAATATCAAAAGTGTCACAATATTTAACCTTCCTCCGTAGATGAAATTTGAGCTGGTCTTTTCATTACTCTTTTCTTTTATTAATGAACCGCCCCACATTTTTCTTTCATACAATAATATAACTTAGCTCAACCCTTCTCAAATTAAAGGTCGGTACGGAATTATTTGAAGAGAAGAAAGGGTGGAAAAGAAAGCGTTTGCTGTACATCATGCCATCCTTCATTATCTGCATCTGGGATGCTGAATTCAAGCAACGTTTCTTTATGTGACCGCTTTCTTTCATTTCAATTAATGACATCGTTGACAAATGCTGCATGATTGCATACAAATTTAAAAGGTTTGAAATGACGACATCCCCGCTTGGATTCACAATCCACTTATTTCTTCAGACTACACACACAGCTCTATATTATGGAAGCTTTAGAAATGTTTTTTTTAAATGATGAGGAAGAATACGCTTTTGTATGACATAAACGGTTCATGATTTACGACTCCAGTATAACACAACCCTTTATATCGCATCTCGTCTTCTCAAGTTAAGCGCAAAGCGGATAAGGAACACGCAATTAAATTTAATGACCAAAACGTTACCGTCACCACAAACCATACACGGTACAACGATTATACGGCACTAAACCAAAATGTACAAAGGATAATAAGGTACTTTTCTCTGTAAATAAAAGGAACAAGGATTTACATTAGCAAATTTAAATTTTGCTTAAGTTTGTCAACAAATGTTGTCAAAAAAAGCAACAAAATTAGGTTAAACCGTATGGGTTATTTTTTTGCAATTGTAAAGCGAGGGTTTAAAAACTAACCAAAGCGAGATCGATTTACAGCAAACCGATATACATTACGTGACTTCATTTCGCAAACTTTGGGCGGCATGAAGTGGTAAATGGACTACGCACGATGATGATCTGAAATTTTGGAGTTGCGATAGTATTATTATGGGCACACTATTGGGACAAAGATGAATCGTATCGCACAATCCATCCATCATCTTTCTTGCGATATCTATGCCATTGTGTCTTTGTTTACCTCACCTCGGCTCCGTTCAATAATTCATTGTCTGTTGCCTGCAGGAAAGGGAGAGGCTTAGATAGGTTTAGTGCTGAGATTGAGATGAAATGCAAATTCAAATTTCGTAAACGAATTTAGGTTAGGAGGAGAGAGAAATTAAAACATTAAAAGGTGAGTCGAGTCTATATTTTCTGGCTAAACGAATGCAAATACAGAGACGTCAAGAGGCACAATATGCAAATGTATCCCTTCAACTAAATTCCAATTTCACGAGAAACAATGCAAAGGGTCTGATGAAAGTTACTCTGCGGGTCCCTAGAGTGTCATGGAAAATGTGTGTACGATCGTATATCTATGAGGCGGAATATTATACGGGTTCATAAGGTCTCCTCTTTTCGTTCTCTACAGTTAGTAATTGCAAATGAAGTGTTGAATATGCTAATCTGAATAGCTTCCCCTTTCCATTGTTTCCATAGACACTACATTATTATGCGCATAATAATACATACATTCCTTTCTGGAAGACAACGGTAGAGTAGATTTAAAATGAAAAGAGAGGTAGGGACTCCCCCTATGGCTTGATTTGTGATATCCAAATTCGAACCTATTTATAAGAGAAGCTAAAACTAAAACAGGATTTAGAGAAAGCCATGATGGAAGTACTGGATACACTGGATTAACTCCCACTCAATTCCCAACTCGGTTGTATAGAAAATGCAGGTCAAATTACAAACTGACCTCTCAAAACAAGTAATCAACTCAACCATTGGCCAAATCGAAATATGACATGGTCAAGCACACTCAATTCCCACAAAAAGTTAGAAGTTTGTTGTTGGTTAACTACTTTTCCCCTCATCATCAGAAAACTTTCTCCTCTCCTTGCATCCAATCCAATCAATGGGAAAACAATACGAGAGCAAAGCATGTATGTGATTGCGATTGCCAACGAACAAAAAGTCCATTAGCTTCAACTTCAGGACTTTTACTTTTGCGAAAATAATACCAGTCTTTCTCAAAGTAGGATTCCACTGGCTACCAAACGAAATGCGGGTCTTGACTTGACAGTTTTAAAATTACGAAACCAACGCAGTTACTGTAAACTCCAACAACAACTTTCACTTGCTTTTACTCTAAAAAGTGAATTGAAATGGGTTACAATTAAACCAATGTAGATATAATACGACGATATGCAAATATATCCGCCATCCCAGGCACCATGAATTACGGAACTTTATAAAGTCCATTGTTTTACGTCCGTTGGTACGAGTTCAAGTAAACATTTGTTCAGAAAGACTAGACGACTAATCCTAGATTTCTCAGAGCAGAGAGCTTTCTCCTTTCTATGGCTGGCTGACTAATGCTTTTCCTGTTTACCATGGCTGTCACGTTACGCTTTACAAATTTTAGATTAAATGGTGATGACAGTAGTCAAAGGACCAAAAGTCCTTAAATAAACCATAATTTAGTCGGCCAAAAACAAACAAAGCAACGATTATTTTGGAGTCACAAAGATTGTGATTCGAATGCCAATTTAGTGGTGTAAAAGAAATGTGAACATTCGCGAAAAGCAGAATTGTCGACTGACTTGTAAACTGGTTAAAACGTTTTATGTCACTTACGTCAATAAAGCATCATCGTTTCCTTCACTCCACGGTTCCACACACCGAAATCCTGCAAATCTAGAAACAATAATTCTTCAATTCCAACATAAAATAAACGTCAAAAAAGTCAAAACACATAAAAAGATGAAATGTGATGAGAATGACCTGAGAATGACAAGAAATTAATTGTTTATACATCATTTCGCATTACATAGCTTACATCCTGCTGTTTTTGGCATGCGGTGAACAATTTGTTTAGCCATAAGGAACTTTACTCTACTTCTCGTGTCTTGTCTCCTAAGTCAAGTCAAGTCAAGTCAAACCGGTCATGAGATGACACGCAACTTAGGGTCAATTGAAACAATGCATAAACTGCTCCATGCTGCGACATGTTTACAACAGTCTACCAGTCTTATTGCCAAATTGTCTGTAATTGTTTTGTGTATACCTATAGATACAAAAGTGCAGAAATGTATACCACCAAAATTGCATCCTATAAACACTTGTTTACGTTTGCTGCTGTTTTTATATAATTTACGTCAGACGATTATCTCTTTTCATCCCAACCAATAAATATGTTTTTGAATAATCAAAGTGATGCGAAAAAAAGTAGATAAAGTACATAGGATTTGAATGTGTAAAATCATTAAACCACAGGAAGCAAAATAAGATTTTGTAATGTTTCTTCCATACGGTGAGATACCAATCAAGTAAAGGAATTTGTAATAAAATAAAATCCAACTCCGGAAAATAAATTTACAAGTGATTCTATGCAGTTTCAAAAAAGGTGATTCGAACCTGATGAAACATACTTTTGGCCTTGTTTGTGGGGTGGCATTTTAATTTGAAATGTAATGACAGCATCCATCAACAAAGCTACGTTTGACAGGTGTGTGGGATTACTTAGAAATTAATCCGATCCAGTGGTCAAGGTCATAAAGTACCGGTCAACCCTGAGTTAAGTGCAACAACGTTTTATTTTTATGACCATTATTAATTTAAATTCCTCGGGTTCTGCCTTGCCTTTATGGACATAAGAATTAAATCAAAAATCCACTTAAATTAAATACTACTCACACATGTACTTTGCATGGGAGTGATAATGCCAATGATTCTTGGTGGGCCATTTCCTATATCTTAATGCTTATTAGGTGCTCACACGGAGTTTAATTATAATAACTACCTCCTTTTTTGTGCGCTTTCCTTCATTCCAATAATGCATCTATCTATCTTTGTGGTTTTTATGGTCATCTCGTGACGAAGGTTTGAAGTGGACCTATGAGCCATTGAGAGAAAGTAAAATGTGTTCAGTATAAAAGTGAATGTATTTACACGACTTTTCCATTTACAGAAGGGAAGAGGAAGGAAATATTTATAGGACCAGTTTGGTCACGTAGTACTGTGTCCTGCAAAGTCAAGACCCTGTGTTCCTTTATCTAATAATTAGCACCACCTTCAACCTTTTACAACTTTTGTGTTATACGATGAATTTGATGATAACGATAAAATAAAAAAAGCTATGGGCGTATGTCCAGTAGAGCTGTGATGAGGGCGAGAAATAATCCAAAACCTTTCCAGAGTACACGTGGACAGACATATTAGAGGTGAAGCGATAAGGATAAGGCATACAAGAACGGGACTTGATAATGATATAGTGGATACGGCGAAAGGGTTCCTTTGCATTGGAACATGGAAAAGGCGAGATCAAAGGACTCCAAATCAAAATGGAGAGATAAAAGCGAGCCCGGATAAAAAAAAAAACGTGCCGTACTTCATTCCTTTGGTCTATATCAACCGACATTCTTTGATACCAGGTCCCTCAGACAATGGAATAAGGAAACGGCAAATTGAGTCTCTCAAATCAATTCTGTCTGATGTTCCACATTTCCTTTTTCTACTCCCTTTGTGTTTTCACTTCCTTTCACCATCCATTTGACGAATCAAATGGAATGACCACAAGAATTTCCGCTAAGAAAAAACCAAGACGTGATCTAACTCAGCCAAGAGCACCAACTCTTTTTCTTTAATGTCAAAATATGACAATTTTTATTTACCTACTTACTTAAGGAGTGTAGCATAAAATGGCATGATTATTATGCGTAATTTACATCCAACCAATTTGTCATTTGTCACCCTTCCAAACCCCACCCTTTCCTCCACTTTCGTAACTTTGTAAAACTACCATAAATTATCCTTCATCCATTTTTGTATTTTTAGCCGACTCGACCTACTCTCTTCTCAC